>PVJX010002811.1:0-120731 GCA_004027295.1 Dolichotis patagonum | reverse complement strand
GTGAAGAGACAAAAACTAGGAAGTTGAAGAACAGTGTCAACATTATATGCACACATTGTCATTTATCCATGGATTATACAGACAATCAAACAGAAGCCAAAATACCTTGGCAAAAAGGAACTCTGGAGAAGAAATGAGGGAAATGGGGAGTTCCCAACAGAATTCAGTGAAGACTGTGCTGAACCTCTCCCTGTCCAGTAATTTATAAGCTGGGTCAAGGTACCATGTGCCAGAGCAGCAAAAGGAAGTCCCACAATCCACAGATTGGGAGGAAACACCTGGGCCAAAACCATAAGTCACTGGGCAGCATGGCTCAAAGGCTTGCTTGTATTGATTTTACAGCACAAGGTAGGCCCTCTATGTATGCAGGTTTCACATTCTTAGATTCAACTAACAGCAGAGTGATAATATCTGGAAACAGGGATAAGTATGCATACACACATAAACACAAAAGACTATTCAGAAAAAAATTTGTGTCTGAACAGAACACGCAGAGATTTTGTTTTTTTGCATTATTTTCTGAAAATATAGTATACAACTATTTCCCCAGCATTTATACTGTTTTAAGTATTATAACTGTTATGGCTTGAGTCTGGATGTCTCCCCAAAGCCTCATGCAGTCATGGAAGTGAGCTTCTAGAGTTTTTTTTTTAATTTTATTTTAAAGAGGGTAAAATTAAACAGAACAAAACAGTTCAGAAGAAAACAATGTAAGAGACACAGATTTCAAAGCAAGACAACAGATCTTCATTGTCTATCATATTTCTCTTGTTTTCTTTTAAATAGTTGTGTCCATATCTTTACCCACAATGAATTTATACAAAACAAAATAGTATTAATCTGATCAGAACAGGATGATAAAGGCATTTTAGGTCTTCAAAATCAGACAATAGGGAAGTCAATAATGGCTGCCATAATTTCTCTCATTCTCTTAAAAATAGCTGTCCATACTTTCATGTATGTTGAAATTAAACAATACAAAACAGACTAAAATCACTCTGAACAAAGAATAATAGTATTGCTGGATTTCACAGCATGACACT
The DNA here is from genome assembly GCA_004027295.1 of Dolichotis patagonum. NCBI lineage: Eukaryota > Metazoa > Chordata > Mammalia > Rodentia > Caviidae > Dolichotis > Dolichotis patagonum. Next base: position 119,688 of record PVJX010002811.1, on the reverse strand, counting down.
ATGGAATCAGCACTGGGTTCCTTAGTGTCTCTTTTTCTTCAAAGTAGCTGTTCATTTCATGTGCATTATATAATTGATTCTCATAAACTGTTTAGGAGAAGTTCCACACATGTATGAGTCTCTACATGTATACCTATCTTTTCTGTATTAGAAGGAAAAACAAAACAAAACAAAATTCCTAGAAAAACACAAAACAAAAAAGACAAATACATAACAATAGCAAAGAGCCCAAAACACTAACAATATAGGCCTTCAAAACCAGGTGGTATGAGCACAACGAGGGTTGGTTTTTTACATAATGATCTTCAAGAGTTCCACAGATCACCATACAATAATATGCACAATTGTTCCAGTCCTATGATTGTTAACTATTTTGTTCTAAGAACTTATAAAATTTGTAGCACAATCATCTTAGCTATCCTAAGTGTGTTTATATGATTTTAGATATTTTTTCTTTTCCCTTCCTTTTTCTTTTTCCTCATTTTCCCTGAGATATTATTTTTCCCCTTTAAGCAGATTCTTATCCTCTCACTGTATTTACTGAGTTTTTTGTATCTTATGTACTCTTACCATTTCTTACACTAGGGAGACTATATAGTATTTACACATGTGAGTTTGATTTATTTCACTTATGAGTATGGTCTCAAGTTGCATCCATTTACTTATAAATATCTCAATGTGATCATTCTTTATAGCTGAATAGTACTCCATTGTATAAAAATATCACATCTTTTTCATCCATTCCTCAGTTGATGGGCACTTAGGTTGTTTCCAAGATCTAGCTGTTACAAATTGTGCTGCTATAAACATGGGTGCACATATATCTCTGTGGTATGATGTTTTCAGTTCTTCTGGGAATATGCCCAGAAGTGGAATAGCTGATCAAATGGAACTTCCAATCCCAGTTTTTTGAGGAATCTCCAGACTGACCTCCATGCTTCTAGAGTTTTTGAATGACTCATGGTCCAGTGCTGGTATGAATGCTACATCCAAATGGGTGTGGCCTACATACAATGTGAGGGACAGAAAGAGTCTTGTCTGTGTGCTTCTCCCTTTTTGCTCTTATTGCTTTTGTTATCTGCTGCCACTATGAACTATGGCCTCTCTGCCATGCCACCTTACCTTGGAGCCAGCTGAGTATGGACTGAAACCTCCACAGACTGTGAGCTAAATAAATCTTTCCTTCCTTAATTTTGAATGTCAGGTGTTTTGTCCCAGCAACAAGAGAAAAGTAATCAAGACAGTAAGTAATCTAGAAATGATTTCACGTATACAACAGGATGTGCATGTGTATGTAGGAGAGGTTGCTAGATAGTGAGGGCACTAACCTCATCAGTGAGTGACTCCATTAATGAGTTCATAGTTAAATGGACTATTAGAGGTAGGGCTGAGCTGGAGGAAGCGGGTCATGGGAGTGTGGTTATTATGCTTATGTCTAGATATCACCCAAAGCCTCATAAGGTCATAGAGTTTTTGTGAAGTTGCTGAGTCTAGAGTGTGTGATTGATTCATAGTGCAAGGCTGGGAGTAAGAGTTGTGGGATTAAGGATGAGATTGCTGGGTCAGTCCACTGATTGGATTGCACTAATCCCAGTAGACTGGGTACAGTCTAAGAGACAGAAAGAGTCTTGTATCTTGCTCTCTTGTTGCTTTTGCTGTCTTCTGCTACTATGAAGTGTTGCCCCTCTGCCTTGGAGTCAGCTGATTATGGACTGAAACCTCAGCAAACTGTGAGCTAAATAAACCCTTTCCCCTTTAATTTTGGGTGTCAGGTATTTTGTCTCAGCAACAAGAAAAGTAACTAAGACATTGGCCTTGGGGAATATATTTGTTTTTGGCCATTGCGCTCTAGCTCATTCAAATCCATTTGGATTCCCAGACCCTGTGAATTAAGCAGTTTATCCTTCTGCCATGATGTCTCTGCCTTGAAGCTCGCTGACCATGGGCTGACAGTGAAAGCTCAATAAAACATTTCCTCCTTTAATGGTGGTAACCCGTATTCAGTCTCAGCAACAGGAAAGTTGACTAATACAATGTTATGTGCAAATACTACTGCATGTTATGTAAAAGACTTGAACATCTTTGGCTTTTAGTATTAGAAGAAGGGTCTTAGAACCAATCCCTTGCAGATACTGAGGGACAAATGTAACAGAATTCTCCAAACCTTGATCAGAACTCTTAGTACTAAAGAATTTCTTTGTCTTTGTGATATAGGGGAATGAAACTCTCAACCTAGTATGTCCGTGAGCTCGTGTTCTCTAAAATCGAAGAATGAATTTTAGGAGCAACAGAGGTTAAGAGTAGAATATATTTATTGAAAGAAAGAAAGCTTCTGTCTGAGAGAGAGACAGAAGGGGACCCGAGCAGGTTGCCCAGGACTTTGTCTTTTCCAGGGACTTTTATAGAGTAAAACCATGGCAGGGTGAGAGTAGGGACCACTGGGAACTCACAAGGCAGATGGGCATAAGGTGGGACATAACTATAGTTAACCAGTAAAATTAATAATTCAGGTAAAATTGATTACATTAGGAACAAATGGGAAAGCAAGTCAAATAGGAAGTGGGCATTTTTAGAGTTGTGACCTTTCCCCTAGGGGGATGGGATAGTGACTCCAGGGTGATAGAGAACTAGTTAGAATATCATTCTAATTAGAATATCGTTAGGATGATAGAATATGATTTAGGATGTAGATGCATTTGTTTGATCCTTTGTCTTGAGGCCTGGCCCACAGCAGGCGGTGTCTGTCTCCCCCAAAGTTGTAAGGTATCTGCACTGGCTCCTTTGAGGACCTAGCCCTATCTCACTGCCTATAATATTTCTAACTAACTCAGCTGCCTGCAACGTTTGTGCCTACCAATATTTGATCTGATGCGAATTTTCATATTATTGGACCTGGCCTGCATATTCATTTTGCAACTCAGCAGGAACCTCTAAGCCATTAAATCAGTTAGATTTTTCTCTTTTTCTATCCAAAAATGTTTTGAAGAAAAGGCTTAGATTTGAAAGCAACAATAGGGTGTAAATTTGTATTAGTAATCTAATTTGTTTTTCAAGGTTAGTTACACATACAGTATTTTGTTGTGCTCTTATATGAATGTGAAATTTACCTGTTCCCCAAAGGTTTTAATACTCAATTGAATAGCTCCATTTTTTTCATGTGGAAGTTATTTTTTCTAAGTAGAAACTGTTAAGAGATTCACTATTTTGATAACTAATTTCTTTAATCTTTTAAATGTATTAACATAAATTACAGAGTGCAATTTACAGCTCAAGTGCTTTTGTAAACATTGTGTTCTGTGTGATTTGGAAGGTTTTCTTTTATTGTTTTCTCAGCCTGGAGGGATTTTCATAAAGTACTGGCACACAGAAAGTATTGGAGGTGTGGCTTGTTTTCTTAATTTTCTCCCCAAGGAGATATTGAGTCTCTTTAGCTTAGATTTATATAAGCTCTCAGTGGTCTCTTGAAATAAGAAATCCACAGAGGTTGAGAGACATCATAGCTATATTTTCTACAAACCTAATTAATTCCAAAGAATCTTTGATACCAAGTCTCATTTCTTTATAATATATGGAATATTCAGATCGACCTTTCCCAAAGAAGCAAACTGCAATATCTATTGGGATTCCAGACTCCCCTTGGATTCTCCACCACTAATCCCTTGGTTCAAACCAATTCAATCCTAATGCAGCTGGGCTTTTATGGGGGGAAGGGAGAATCTCTCACTTAAACAACAGAAGAAATCATTACATTATCAGATTAGCTGAAGATTAAACAGTAGCATTTTCCACTAGGCAATGAAAAAGAAATCTTGCTTACATTCAGAAAAGCTGTCATCTCAAGCTTCCCTGAATTGACGTATTCATATTTATCCTCCTGGGGGCATGAAGAACACACTTCACCTGTCCAAATTTTTGCCTCTTGGAGCCTCTAGAGAAAATTCACTTAACTGGGCCATAATTGGAGCAGAAAGAAAAAACTCCAAAAATTAATTAATTAACTGTAATTTTTAAAACTTCCAGCTTCTAATCATGTAAAACTCTAACTCAGAAACTAGAAACATTCATTCAAGAAAAGCAAGTACAAAGTTCTTCCTGTCTGCTCTGGCTGCTGGTGGGCTCACAGATGAGTCTCGGGCCTGCCTGGTGTAAACTCAGACCCCAAAACACCTGGCAAAAACCTCAAGACATCCATTCTGGACAGCAGGAACCAACAACTGCAGGACCACTTCCTTGTTGCATGCAGGTGAGCTTAGCCAGCTGCTCCTTGATGCCTTCATTTTGAGCTGATTAGGAACATCTCAGAGACAGGCAGATGCTGTGTTGAGACCACTTAAGTGGACTGTCATTGGCTGGGTTCCTTTTCAAAAAACAGCCTGATGCAAAGAGCTAGGTACTTATTTGGGAGATGATTTCAGGGTGCAAGAGTGAGAAACCTGTCAGACATGGTGGCACATGTCTATAGTTCCAGCACCCAAGAGGTTGTCTGGGCAAGTTCAAGGCCAGTCTGAACTGCATGTTGAGACCCTGTCACAAAGCACACAAACAAAGTGAGAAACCAGTAGGGGGAACTGAACTCATGTCCTAAGACATGAGACTTTCAGTGCTTCAATTGGAGAAGTCCAAGCTAACTTGGGATGAGTTGGTCACTTCAAGATCTAGGTTAAAGTGCCCAGAGGGGAGCTAGTGTGAGCCTGGACTCGTGAGTTGATTTGATCTCGCAGGATCTTCTGCGTTGAGAGTGCACCTCAGAGTGGTTCGCCAGCAGAATAGCTCCCATCCCAGTTAGTCATGTGCTGCCCGTTGGTGTGCTCATTCTCTGCACATTCGGAGCTCCTGTGCACAAGCACCTTCAGCCCCATAAGCATTTCCCACTGAGGCTTCAGAGAATCCCCACAGCTAAAGAATAGCACCATAGGTGGGGCTGAAAAGTGTCCAGATATAAAGGTTAATTTTACCTGCCTTTGGTTGGTTTGTCTTTGAGGTTGTCACCATCAACCTCTGCTCTTAGCTTCCAAGAAGCTTATTAATCTCAGCAAGGTAAAACTCTCAATCTCTTTATTTAAATAAGAAATCCTACATAGTAGTTTTATTTCACCTTATACGTGTGGAGGAAGATGCCATGCCCATGATCCCTTCCTGGCTAAACAAGAAAATTCATGGGTATTTGTTCCTCTTCTCAAAAGTGAGGTGTCAATTTAAATGTCATGACCACTCTACACCATTATTGAGATAACCAGTCATAATTAGGAACTGTCTACAAATTAAAGTCTTAATATCACAAGACATACTAGCAATCTGGTTATCTTTTGCAAAATTTGTTTTTGGAAATCATATTTGCAAGAATGACTTATATGTATTCTTTATTTCCTTAGCCTTTTAAACATTTTACCATGGAAATTTTTAGAAATAAAGAGAACAGTATAATGACACATCTTTTTAAATTTTTGTTATGAAAAAATTTTACTGTGGAAAATTTCAGAAATAAACTAGACAATAACATAATGAATCCTTCTTGTACTGTCAACAACTATCAACTTTTGACCTTGCTTTTTCTACCTCTCTCAGTATAGAAGGCATACGGCAGCAAGTAGCAGAAAGCCTATTTGGATGGTCTTAAACAAACAAAAGCACTATAATGTCTAGAGAAATGCAGTCCAGGACAAGGGTAGATTGAACAATGTCTTCTAAAATTCAGTTCCTTCTATTGTTTTTGTTCTACCATCTTTAGAGTATAATTACAAGATAGCTATTATGCTTCCAGAAATCATATCCTTATTTCAGGAAGGAAAAAGCAAAAGGACAAAAGAAACCAAATGACAAAAGATTTCTTTTGAAAACCTTTCCCTGGAGTTCCAGACATCAACATTTACCTGTATCTCCTTGGCTAGGACAGAGTCAACTGGTCTTTGTTTGCTGCATATGCAGCTGCCCTGAATTAAATCAGGGTCTTCTTAGGAAGAAGGGGCATCTACCCCTTTACTTCTGCTTTTCTCTCAAATATGCTCCCATCCCTTGACCACTCAGGTTTTTCCTTTATTTAACAAACATTTACTTCCTTCCAGTCCCAAGCCTAGGTCCTGGGTTTCTAAAGAGAAATAATTAGTTTTTGCTCCTGAAGAGATCCTAGTCTAACTTATAGCCAGAACCCAATATATAATGTTTAGACTTGATAAACCCACAGTCACACAAACATATTATTTAAAGATATAGACGTCACCCCCTGAATACATAAAAACAGAATTGTTCAAAGAGGTTGGTTGCCCCTGGAGACCAAACTGGGGGCAGGGAGGAGTGTAACATGCAATGGTATCCACAATTCCCAGTTCTACACCTCCCTACCTCCAGTTTGGTCTCCAGGGGCAACCAACTTCTTTGCCACTTTTGGATATGTTTTCATGATATATTCTAAGAATTTCTATGTTAAAGATTGGTGATGCAAATTGAAGGGCTTAAATAGAGTGATATGTGAAATCACCAAACACATTGCAAGCACTCAATACATATTAGTGAGAAACAAACAAAAAAAAATCATCTAGCATTTTGACCAGATTCCAGTCCTATCCCAAGTACTGCCACAAAGAAGTACAGCTCTCCACAACATTCTGCCAGGTCTTCTGTGAATACAAACAGTATTGTGTTGAGCAGCTTGTGCCAAAGTCAATGAAGGTTTTTGGCAGTGTATAATTGGGACAGATTCCTAGAAATGGGTAAATGCATAAGTAATCTTGGTAGGCATTACCATGTTCCCCTCTCATAGGGATTATACCACTTCCCCAGCAATGTGTGACCATGATTGCCCTCACAGCCTCACCAGGAGAGATTACTATCCATCCATAGAGTGTCTACTCATTTGATTGTGGAGAAGCAGGCTTTCAGCATAGTTTGAATTTCCACGTTTCTCGTGGATGCTTATAATTTCCCTTAACCACTGCCCATTTAGAATTTTCTTCATGCTTAGCCAGCACTTCAGCTAGTCTAGCTGCTCCTCCTGTGATCCTATAGGGGTAAATCCCTTAGTTGTCTCACTCATGTCAAGCAATGAGTGCCCCAATTGCCCATTCGTGTCATTACAAAGCACAGAAGCATGGGGATGATCTTAGGGAGTCCCCTAAGCCATACACCTTCTCCTTTCTGCTCCCATTACATGTCAGCAAGCTCCTTATGAAAGGAGGCTACCAGCAGAGTAAAGCCACGTTTGCCTCTGAAGCACTGGATCCAAAGCATCCAGGAAGCAGCTGTATCCTGAGGCCAAGTGGAACCATCCTGTGCCCCTTGGTGAAAGAGCTCCCCTCTCCCTAAGGATCAGGACTTCTCATCCATCTGTGCTTACCAGTGTAGGGACACAAAACAGACCTTCTGCAGGTGGGTCACTGGACACGATGATAAGAGGACCTGCACCTCTTCTGACCTTTCAGTTCTTGGACCTCTCTGTTCCCACTGATGGAGACATAGTAGCCTGGCTCAGTACATGTGTCAGGATAGTGCAACAGCACCTCGACCCCTGCTAGGTGCCATCTCCAAGCTAATGTCTGCCCTACACCTTTCAGGCCAGGTAATCCCAGGTGACATTCTGTAGCATAACTAGTGGGTCCTGTGAGAATGAGCCCATTGTCTCAACTTCATGGTAAAATAAGGGGTTTAGCCTGAGGCCCTTTGAGGTCAAAGTCTGACCCAGGAACCAGAAATCCTAATGAGCTCTACTTAGGTGCCAGCAGAGGCACCAAATGAAAGGAAGGAAAACCCATATCCAGAGCTAGTTTAAGCTCCTGTGAGCAGGAGCTTTCCCTTCCAGGCTGGAAAGGTCTGATGGGGTCAACTTGTTTGCTCTTCTTTAGGGATGGAGCTTTAGGGACGGTGGACACATTAGATAATCAGCAGCAGCAGCAGCAGCAGCAGCAGCAGCAAGATGGACCTTGCCAAGTGGGAGCTGTGCTGTCAGGCCAAGCCAGAGCTTCCATCCCTGCCACTGGGATACCTCCATTCAAGGGCTTATTGCTCAAGATCTGGAGAGGCTGAGGACAAAGCTGGCTAACACCCTCAGAGAAGCCATCCTGTCCAGCAGGCTGTGCAGTGCTTCCTCTGAGGTGGATGCATCCTAGTGAACAATGATGTGAGGCATAGACATCTTCACACTCAGGGGCCATTGTTTACAATCAACTGCGCTGCTATTTGCCCAGGAGGAGGATTTCTCTTCTACATTGCCTGGCCCCTCTAGGATGGAAGCAGTTTATTTTCAGCTCGCGACAACATACAAATGAGCCTACCCATATGTGAACCAGACCTGGATGTTTTCTTCCTCTATCATCTGGTCATAGGGAAGTCCCAGGAGGACACAGAATGAGCTCCAGGAGAGACATCAGTGGCACAGATTACGTGACAGAGCTCTGAGCCACTTGCTTGTGTGACTTAGCTGTGCTGAAGTCCTAGATGTACCATTTCCATCTCGTGATGAATTGCTGCTACTGTGCCTTCCCGACCTTCTCATGAAATGATGGCTCTAATAATACCCAGCTCATGATGGGCAGCTCCTACCTCATAATTACTTGGCATCCATCCCATGGTCAGTTTCTTCAAGGGCCCACTAGTCTGAAACTGCTCTTTGAATGCACAGTTCTATGATGTAGCAGGCGTGGTCTGTGCCACACATCTCTGAATGCACTTGCAAGAGATTCCTCCCAGTATCTGGATCTCCATGGATACCTCTAACACCGTAGCTTGTCCTGAAATCTGTCCCTATTGTAGAGTTCTCTCTTCCTCTGGGTCTCACTTGGAATTGTTAGACTTCTAGCTGCTTGGTAATGCACTGGCATGGTCTTCTCAACATGGCATATACTGCCTCCAAAGTCCAAGTAACCCATCTGATATGCATATCTTACTTAATGATAAGGTACGGTAATTTGTTCTTAACCTTAGAAGTAATGTCCCAGTATATCTCAGACCAAATCCCCTAAAACCTTCACCTATGTAGAAAGTTCCTGAATCTTTGTAATGTCTACCTTCCATCCTCAGGCACACATGCATTGTATTAGAACATTCAAAGTAATTTTCATTTTCCTGTTCATCGGGTCCAATTGCCATGATATCATCAATACATTAGACCAGAGTGATGCGTAGAGAGTCTCTGTCACTGTATTGTGACAGAGAACAGCAGCATTATCTTGGTCTTGGGCCCAACCATAAATGTCACTACTCTTCCTATTTATATGTGAACTTTGGGGGGGTTTTCTTACTAACAGGAATTGAAAAGAACACATCGACAGAGTTGAAGCCAAGTGCCAGCGGCTATGCTGATCTATTCCAATAGAGAGACTTCTCTGAGAGCTGCCCCTTGTGGTTGTATCATCCAGCTTGATCCAAACGGTTTTTACAGACATGAATTAAATGGGGGATACGAGGAGGACTGCCATCAATATAACCTTTATGTTTTTAAGGGTGTCATTAATTCCTGAATCCCAAAACTTTCCAATATACAGATTCAGAAAGTAAATAAATTGTTTCAGTTGTAAGATAATGATTTGGACCTGGCAGCAAAAGCAGTATTGGATAGGCAAATTGGATAGAGAGAGAGAGAGAGAGAGATGAGCAGGAAGTGTAGATTTAGGAGTCATAGATGGTTCCTGGATCAAGGGAAAAGATAAGACCTCTATGGAAAATCATTTAGAGTAATAGCATCTTGAAACCCCAAAAGTCACCATTACTCAACTGTGTTCTGTGACATATATCTCAGAAAGTGGCACTATCTACCCAGGCACCCTAGCTGGAGCCTAAGCCTTTCCCAGCACACACCGTATCTTTGATGGCCTCATTCTACCAGTCCCAATGCTCTTTTGGACTTCCCATGCTCCAGCAGAATGAAACTTTCTGATGCTGCCAAAACGTGCTATGTTCTCTTCCCATTCCCATGCCATTGCCTCTGCATCTTCTTCTGTCTCAAGTACTCTGCCCAGCTCCTTCCACATACATTTAACTGCCATTTCAATCTTCCATGTCACTCCTCTGGGTAGCCTTCCCTGACCAACCCCACAGGAGAAGTTAGCTTTTTTTCCTTCCGCACTCTTGTAGCACAGCACCACAAGTGCACAGCACGGAGGCGTCTGCCCCACCTCTGCCGGCCCTTCACTCCTCCCCACCAGACTATGCGGTCCTGAAGGACATGGCTGTGTGTCTGTAGCCACCTGAGTTTGTGTAGTCAATAACTTAGTGAGTCTCCTGGGAAACACATAAATCTAACCTGCAACCTGTTTGACACAGGTTTCAGAATGGCCAGAGTTAATCATAATTTTATTTTTTGTACCTTTCTTGTATAGAGTGCATAGTAATCACTGTTGGTGACTCTTGCAACACCCAGTCTCTCATCCTTAAGTCCTCGTTCCTTTGTCCTCTTAACTATAGATGGTGGAAAACTTAAATGGTTGATTTCCTGGGCTCTCCTGTGTTTAGATGTGGCCTTATGCCAAAGTGTGACCAGTAAGATGAAGCAGGGTTTGCTAGAGGATTCTGGGAAACCATTTGCTTTTCTGATCCAAAGGACTCTTGGCCTTCCCTTTTCTCTCACTTTTCTGCCAGGAAGTCAGATGCAAAGCCTGAAGCTTCTTCAGCCATCTTGTATTATGAGCTACAAGCCAGCACCCAGAGGGTGGCATAACAGAAAGCCCCAGCCAGTCTGAGCCTTGGACTGTGCCTGAGAAGCACTGCCCAGCCTTGGCTGCCAGCCTGCAGACCTCTGCTTGCTTGAGGTAACTAATGATCCAGTTGTTTAAGCCACTGCTTGGCAGGCGATTCAGCATGGGGCCCAAAATATTTCTGAGACCAAACACACAGGAAGGACTAACTGCCGGACTAACTGCCGGAAGGCTGTTCCAGTTGGAGGTCATGTGGAAGTGGTGTTAACGTAAACCTGCCAATTTGGGGGTTGGTTGGTTCATTTCCACTCAGCTCCTAGTGCTGACTTGGAAGCAAGAGAAGCAGCCTCTCTCCGGGTGCTCACAGCCAGGTGGAGGCAGCCTGACGAAGTAACACACTGAGCAGCAGGTAGTTAAGCGCAGGCTTGGTACAGCTCAGAGGGGCTCCACAAAGCCCAAATGCCTCACCTAGCAAAGATTTCCTGAAGGATGGAGGACTCAAACACACTTCAGAAGATACACAGGACTTGCTGACTTATCACTGGCCTTGGGAGGTAAGTGGGCTACAGGCGGCAAACTTCTTGGCAAGCCCTAGCATGCTCCAGGGCTGACTGACTATTAGTGCCTTTCTGACCCTGTATGGAAGGTGGCTTAGAAAAATGTTCTCTCCCTGTCAAATTCATTCGTTCCGCAACAAAAATTTATTTATTTTTATTTACTTATTTATTTGCTGGTGTTGGAGATCGAATCCAGGGCCTTCAGCTTTAACTTCCTTCCCCAGCCATTTTGAAAGTCTTACTTTGAGACAGGGTCCTGCTAAAATCGCTAGATTGTCCAGGCTGAGCTCGAACTTGTGATCCTCTTGCCTCAGCCTTCCAGGGTATGAGGATTTCAGAACTACACCAACACTCCTGGCTTCAACAAATCTTTATTAGGCCCTTACTGTGGATGAGGAGCTGCTTTAGATGCTAAGGAAACACCTGTGCACAGAACATATTCATGACCTGACTTCAGTGAGCTCCCTTTTTAGTGAGGGAGACAGATGGCAGATGGAAAAATAGCTCCTGAAAACTGGAGGGGGCAGGACGAACAAACTCAGGCCTCAGCAGCTTTCTTTGCTTCTTTCCAGGCTCTGGCTTCCAGATCTGTTTACACATCTGGGCTCCTGTTGCCCAGGCAACTTGTTAGGCAGCCCTGCTCCAGGATACCTAGGAAATAGTGACCTGAAGAGGACACTAGCCGTGGATGCCATGATGACCCCTTACCACAGGCCACCTGCCGTGCTTCTCTGCCTGCAAGTCTCTGCCATTCTCGCTGCCTGCCCAGGTCAATCATTTGGAACCATAGCTATGTCTCCCTTTCCTCCCTGCACATGCTGTGAGGACCCAGTCACACTCAATACAGGCCTCATCCTTCCCCATGTGCAGTACCGTCTCCCACACTCTGCCCACAGTATTCAGCAGGACTCCAAAGGGCTCTTTCCCTCAACTCTCAACCCTGTTCATCCAGAGATGAGCTGATTTCATAGTTCACTGTGCCAAACTGAGGCACCTATCAGGTGGAATGGGCCCTATCAGTATCACATCAGACAACAGATAAACTGGTCTCCTGTTCAGGACTGGCCTCCTGACCGTTTCCGGTGACTGTTGTCTCAGTTTCAGTTTCCAAACTTTGTTCCATGCAACTTCTGGGAGGATTTAAACAACAGGGGGCTTTGGGAAAACAAAAACAAACCAAAAATCCCAAATTGAAATGACTCAAAGAAACTCTGAATTACCTCAGTATAAACAGATGTCTTTCCTGCAGGACCTCCCAAGACACGTATGCTTTGGAAAAAGGAGAGCATGTCAGGTCTTCCAAACTCGTTTGACTATGGATTCCTTTGTGCAGAGAACAACTCAGGGAAGTAACACAATTTGAGAAATACTAGACTAATGGAACTATCGCAGAGTTTATATTTATCTCTGTCATGGTGTTTAGTATTAAGATACGCATACAGGGTGGAAATTAGCTCATACCCAGGTCTGCCACTTTCTAGCTGGGTGTCATTTTGCATCAGGGCGATTTTGGCTACAAGGAACAAATATCAGTAAGTATTATGGTTTATTATTTTCATAACAAGACCCTGAGTTTTGCATTTCCAGTACAGAATTCTCCTCAAGGACTGCCCATTTCTCTATCCACCATCATCAGCATGCTGCTTATTTCCTCTCATGGTTACCAGATGGCTGTAGCAGCTTCAACATAATACGCAGAATCGAAGAGAACATTACCTCCCACATATGCCTTTACTATTTATTCTTAGCAAGAAAAAAGTTTTCCAGCTACTCCTCATGCGCACCTACCTGGAGAAGTCATCTCAGGTCTCAGTAACAAGGGTGACCAATGATCACAGTTTCTCCAGGACCAAAGGGTTTACTGGGATGCAGTATTATTAGTGCTAAAGCCAGGACACGCCTGGCAAAGCTTGGACACTGTAATAACTGGGGAAGAGTGGACCATGTGGCTGCCTAAATCAGTCATCCCACAGGGGAATGGTGTTACTATGTTTAGGTTGGGATAATCTTGATTTATGCCTTGATGCTGGAGAGGTTAGGTCTCCTGAATATAGAATAATGACACCCAAACAATACCTACTTTTTCTAACAGTGTGGAAGAAAGGAATGGCTATTGAGTATGCAATCATCAGAGCTGCCTTATCTGTAAAGTAAGGTGTAATTATTCTTTCCTCATGCTGTTACTGTGAAGATTAGAAAAGATGACACAGTGTGAATAATAGCATCTTTTTGTTAGTCAGCTCCGTGCTAAAGATATTTATTTGCATTAAAGGCATTACACGTGATATGTCATATGTCTATGTAATGCTTTAAAGAACACAGATGTAAACTTCATTTTGCAAGTGTTTCTGAAACATAAAGAGCTAAGTGATTTATCCAAGGTCATACAGTTAGTAAGTCATAGAGCCAGGTTTTAAATCAAGTATCTGATAGCATCATCCCCCCCCATGGCAATTTCTAATCGCTCTGAACTTATTTTACTCCTCAGCACTGCAAATCGCCTGAAAATCAGGGCTACTTGGTCACTTTTATAAAGAGTATTGCATAAAAAAAGCATATGGGAAAAAATAAAGGGCAGCCCTACTGGCTGGGAAGAAACAGAAAGGAAGCTATGCCACGCCCAACTCTGCATGAGACAGCCAGTGCATGGGCTGGGAAAGAAGAACTCCCCACCCCCACCTCTCATAAGCTGAAGCAATGGAAGTAAAGAAGCAACCTAACGCTTGTATTGTTTGATTGACTTTGCAAATCTAAAGTCGATAGTCTGAGCAATTATTTAGAGTATAACAATATGCAATATAATAACTTGTGGATTTCCTACTGCCTTATCATTGTTATGTTTCATTTTATTGTTCTGTTTTATTTCCTTTAAAATAAAAAATTTTTTTAAAGATTCAATCAATTTTAAAAAATCAAGAGATACCAACACTGGCAAGTTAGTATGTTTGTATCTTTGCACATTATCCATTGTAAAAACTCCCAAGATATGGTGATTCTTTAATCATAGTACTACACTGAGCATGTAGGCTTCATGTTCTGCACCAAAGTACATTTTTTATGGGAAATTTCCCCAGTTGAGTCTTCTTCAAGTTATAGTTACCTGGGCCAGGGATGTAACTCATTGGCACAGCACCTGCTTGGCAAGCACAAGGTCTTGAGTTCGATTCCTGGTACCAAAAAAAATCATATTTATCTGTAGTTACATGACCAAAAAAATTATGAGATGAGATGCATCTATGCCAATGACCAACTTTTTGGTTTTCTTTAGACTGAGCTCATTCTCCACATCTTTCAGTAGTTGAACTTTCTATGTCAATAAGCAGTTTCAGAAATTTCTCAGCTTTAGTTAACCTTTGCTTTGGTTTCTACTGCATTGACTCACACTCAGCCAGGGTTCAGGCAAACACTAGAACATTGTAGGAGCTATTGGCCCCACATTGGCCCCACATTTTGGAGGACCTTTTCTTGAGATCTTTGGGTTCACTTCCAGGACTGCAATATTTGTATCCATTAGACCTTCTTTCATCTCTGTTTGCCTTCCAGCAGAGTTTTAATATCTGACTATTCAAAGCTTCCATGAAGACAAACCAATTCTGTATAGACAGGCCATATTTCGGTGGGCAGTTTTTCTGCCTTTATTTTTTTTTCTCCCTTTAATGTTTGCTTTTCTACCCAAAGCAGCTGCCGTCACTCAACCCTACTGAGTGATTCTGCCATCTGCCACCATGGAAAGTTTGCCTTCTCTGATGATGTAAATATCTCCTCCTCCAGTATCTCCTGTCTTGCAATCTCCAGGACCACAAATTTAGAGTTCAGCCTTACCAACAGACCAGCTTTACAGTCAGCAAAAATGAGCACCTTTGTTAATGTATTTAGATAAACACTGATGGCAATTTTTGCTTGTAGTATCTTACAGGGCTTCTTTCTTGTCAGTTGATTTTTTTTGTTGCTCCATAGATAGCTGAGCCATTTAATAACACTTTTCCATCTTTGCTTATATTTCAAAAATTTATATATTGTTGGATAGTATCGTTTTTTGCTTGAAATCCTGTTCTGACTGCATTCATATTGGAAAGCATAGAACAAATGTTACCAGCAAGAGTAGCAGAAAAATTAACACTTCAGTAAAGAAATCAACTACCACAAAGACATACTTAGAATCCCTCAAAGGAAGTGGTAGTTTGCCAATGGTTGTCAACATCAGTGTAGGTAAGTAAAGGGTATTTTCTAGCCCAGTGGCCAAACTCAGAATTATTAACACCCAGATATACCATTACAAAGCTATTCCAATATACAATAATAGCTTTGGAAGTGGATTAGTACATACATGAATCCAGGGGATTATGATGATAACATAAAAATATGATTAGAAATCTTGAAGATGTGTGAATATTTAGCCCTTGTTTCTGTTCTCCGAAAGAACTCAAACATACAAGAAAGTCTTAACGTTCTGTTTGATCTAATTTCTGGATGGTAACATTCAAGGTTGTAATACAGCAGATCAGTTAGTATCACCAATAAAACATCATATTTAAATGCAAGTTTAATTTATGTTTTTCTGTGAGTTTAAGCACTCTTTTGCCAACAGTTCTTGTTTTTAGTAACCTGTACTGTTTGTACAAATGGTACTGTTTGTACAAACATACTGAGAAAATAGATTGCATCTGTTAAGTAATCAAAAATGAGCCAGTATTCTAGGTAATTAGAATGAAGTTCATCAAATATGCTCTTGCAATAAT
Source organism: Dolichotis patagonum (assembly GCA_004027295.1). Lineage (NCBI taxonomy): Eukaryota > Metazoa > Chordata > Mammalia > Rodentia > Caviidae > Dolichotis > Dolichotis patagonum. Next base: position 103,770 of record PVJX010002811.1, on the reverse strand, counting down.
CATAATCCCACAGTACAATTATAGGAAAGATGATTTTTAACTAAGCTTGGTGCCTGATTTTGTTTACCTCTGCAGCCTTTCCAGTGCCTGATCAGGAATAGCACATAGTATGTTTTCAACAGATGTATGTTGAACTAATTAATCACTTAACTAATGATTTACCGATTACTATGAGCTACCTTAGGACATGATCCTGCCTTAATTCTTCTGCATCCACCCTTCTGCCAGCAGCTAGGACAGGCCTGGGCCTGAGGAAGTATAAACTGCTCTGTGAGTGACACCTGACTATGCAGCAGACAGAGATGAGGGTGCTTGTCAGAAACTATCTGCAAGGGAACATGGCAAGCAGTACAGGAAAGAACTGAGGAAGGATGCAGCCCAAAGTAACTCCAGCTTTGGTCCTGTGGGGAAAGGAGGGTCTGGAACATAATGATCAGTTGCACTCTAGTCATCCCACCATGCAGAGGGGGCCCAGGCTTTTATGTGGATGTCCCAGGTGGTCTTCAGTGATTGAACTGTTTTACCATCTGGATCCAAGATCCCAGGTGGAAAATGGCGGTCTTCAGCCATGTCTGCTCCTTTCTCTGATGTATCTATGCACTGTGACTTGAAGAACTCCCCCGCTTACTTACTGTCAGTTTTCTAGTGTTGCTGTAACAAAGTATCTCAAACTGGATAGTTTCAAATAACAGAAACATATTCTCATAGTCCTAGAGACTAAAAGTGAAATTGTGGTGATGGCACAGTCTTGGTCTCCTTGGAGGTTCTAAAGGAAGATCTCTCTGCTTCTTCCAAGTTCTGGTGGTTCCCAGCAATCCTTGCCTTTTCTTAGCTTGTGTCTTCATCTGCTCTTTGCTGCTACAACAGAATGTCTGAGACTAGGTAATTTGTAATGAATGGAAATTTTTTGGCTAACAGTTCCAGAAGCCAGAAAATCCAAGATCAAGGGGTTGGCATCTGGCAAGGATCTTCATGACATGATGGAAGGGAGAAAGGCAAGAGAGCGTGAGGGCAAGAGGAGGTCAAACTTGCTTTCATAACACACATTCTTGTAATAATGAACCTGCTCCCACAGTCATGATATTAATCCCTCTTATGACATAATCACTTCTTAAAGGTCCCACTTCTCAGCAGTGTTGGACTGGGGATCAAGTTGCAACACATATACTTTGGGGCCATATTCAGATCATAGCAGTTTGTGGCAGCATCTCTTCAATCTCAGCCTCTCTTCACATGGTCTTCTTCCTGTGTGTCTCTATGTCCCTCTGCTTATTAAGATATCAGTCATCAGATTCAGGGCCCGCCTTGATTCAATAACATCTCATTTTCATGTAATCAGACCCACAAAGATCCTTTTTCCAAATAAAGTCATACCCAGAGGAACTGGAGATTATGATTTAAACATGGCTGTTTGAGGAACACAGTTCAACTTGCAAAACCCATCAATCCGGAATGCCACACGAGACTCTTCTGTTTTAAACTTAAGACTCTTTTGCCCTTTCTGAGGCCAAGGCCTTCCTGTAACATCCCTTCTAACCCCTCATCCTTTGCCCAAAGATGAAATGATCCTCCCTTGTTCCCAGAAATGTACTTTTATAAAGCCTTGCATTTCAGACAACCTTGTCTTTGACAATGGTATGATTTCTTAAGCCTTTTCTTATCCAATCCTCACAACAGTTGCCAGAAGCTCTATTATTATTCCAAGTTTTATTATATAAAGAAATCAAGACACAAATTGAGCAAGGAAATGGAGAGCAGGGTCCTGAACCACAATGCCAGAAACTATGCCCTTAACTACTGCATTCCACTGCCCAAAGATTCTCTCAGTGGGCTATCTGCCAGCCAGCAAGACAGTCCATATGCATGGCCATCTAGAATGTGTCATGGAAAAGTTACTGGATGAAAAATTGGGCTTTGGTCACTAGAAGGATTCAAAGATAAGGAAAAACAGGTCACATTAAAAGATAAAAATGTATTCAAAGGCAGTTTTGTTCAAGAGGAATTTTCCATTAGTGATATGTTAAAATTGATTTGATGGTAATATAATATGAATTTTATACTTTTTTAGTGTCCTATTTCTAAATGCTCTATTCGATGGTAAAAAGCATTTTGCATCTGGAGGCTGCTACTGTTCTGGAAGCTAGTTTGGTTTGACTGATGTTTGGGGCTGGTCATGCAAGCATGATTCCACTGTGAACATGATTTCCTTTGATGGGAGGCTTGCCTGTTCGTCACACAGGCACGGTTTTACTGAACAGACTATTATCTTCTGTTGAATGAAGTGACACTTGCATGGCCATGATCACCACTGAGATGCTTCTGAAGATATGCAGGCCAGCTCCAGGCTCCTCTGTAGATACAATCTCTCAGATTGGATTTTTAATAATAGTGACTAACATTTCATTTAAGCATTCAGTGATTTTTTTTCTGAGTGCACACTGTCTTATGTTCTGCTTAGTGATAAGGATATAGAAATAAAGGAGACTTAGTCTCCCCCCCCCGAAAGAAATTCAGGTTTTATTGGAGGAGACAGACAATTACAACCAATGAGATCAGTGCTTGAGAAAACTGTATCAGTCAGTATTCTTAGCTGTGTGTACTGAAGGTTCAAGCAACAGCAGAAGAGAATCAGGCTTAGGGCTGCACAGCTAAAGATGACAGAGGCAGGAACAATGCGCCCAGCCCAACGCATAATGCCCAATACTCCAGGGAGTGTTCTAGTGGAAATAGCATCACAACTCTCCCACCTATAACTCAGCACATATGTGAGGCCCTGGATATTACCAACTTCTCCATAAGTGTATTAGTTAGGGTTCTCTAGAGAAAGAGACTCAATAGAATGCAAGGGGGTTTATTAGGTGAGTTGATAGGGTCATAGGGTGGAGAGTCCACCCTGCTCAGTTCAAGAACTTGGAAGCTGCAGAACAAGAGGAATCAAAGATACATCACCAGTTTAAGGTTGAAGTCCTAAAAGCTTTCTGAAGAGTTCCTGTTATAAGTCTGTGTTGGAAGGCTGAAGAAACTGGAATTTGATATCCAAAGACAATGACTGCTGCTCAAGGTGCACCTTCTTGAGGAGAATGGAGCTCTTCAAATTCATGCCAACTCCCTCCTTCCCCTTTTATTCTAGATAGGCTACAAGTCTATTGAATAGTGCCACCCACAATGGTGGCAAGTCTTCCTCCTCGGTTTGCTGACCTACATGTCAACCATCTCTGATCACCCTACAGATACACTCAGAGTGTATCTCACTAATCTCTTAGGCATTTCTTAGTGTGGTTGAGTTAACATATCATGATTAGTGATGATATTGGGTATTCCTGGAAAACTTAGACATCTTCATCACAACTGCTTTCTAGATGATTCTATCCACCTACATGCAGTCACCAATACCCACAGGAGGTTGAGGCAGAAGGATTGCATTTTTGAGGCCAGCCTGGGCAACTTAGCAACACCCTGCCTCAAAATAAAATAATAAAAGGGCTGGAAATGTAGCTCAACATTGCCTGGGTTCAATCTTCATTACTGCAAAGGGGGTGGGGGAGTGTCCCCTGCCCCTCCTTGGGAGAGCCTCCCATTTATGAGATTGTGCTTTTCCACTAGCTGATATGGAGAGATGAGAAAGTCTCTGGAAGTCCTTGTCACTCTTTCTTCATCTGGCTGCAGCTGCTCAAGATGCCCTACCCTCCGCATGTCTACCCTGAGGACCACTCTCCCCATCTGGCCACGGGAGCTGTTAGAGAGTGGGGACTGAGCATCAACTTTGGGGCAGGGGATGGACTCACAGCTTTGGAGTTGAGACTCAGGCTATAGCAGTTCCTGGTTGGGTTGCCCTAGGTAGGCCATGTAGTTTGCTGAGCATCTGTCCCCTATCCATACAAGGAGATTGCTGGTAGTAAATGAGAAAAACCCAGGACTGCCCAGAATAGGCTTGGGATTCAGCTCGGCTCAGCTCTCTCTTCCTGCCCCAAGCTTGAGGCTGCCATGATACAGGCTCCAGACACTTTTAATGATGCCTGCGATGGCTGCAGGAGTCCTGGGAGATGTCCCAGAAAGTCTAGGAACACTCAGGAGGAGATATTTACCGTGCCTGTGCCCTATGATGTCCCCAAGGGTCTCATACACTCATAGGCAGAGCTTTCAGAAGAGGACTGGACCACAGAGGTGCCATAGCTGACTTGCTGCTAGGGAGTGGGGCCTGGTCAGGGGAGGCAAGTTACTGCGAATGTGACCTGAACTGGGATGTTTCCCTCCTTGGTCCTTTTCTCTCTCTGCTTCCTGGCTGGTGTAGAGTGAGCAGCTTTCCTTGTCCTAGACCCTTCCCCTGTGCTGTTTTCAGAATTTGAACCTGCCAAACGTGTACTGAACCTTCTGAATCTGTGAGGCAAAGTAAACCTCTCCTTCTTTAAGTTGTGAGTATTGGACACTGCATCCCAGTGAAGAGAAAGTGACTAAGACAAAGGGCCAGTTGGTCCCCCAGCCGTCTGGGCCAGTGGGAAGTCCTCAGGTTTGGAGGGTGCTGCATTCTTCTCCCTGTAGATCTGCTTTGGAGGCTGACACCAGGCCTGCTCAGTCTCCCCAAGGTGGTCTAATACCCCCATGGAGTATAGTGGTTGCCAACCTCTCCCAAAAGGGCACAGGTATGCAGCCTAGTGATTTTCAGAGCATCAAGCAGACCCACAGCCTCTTCAACTGTGGCTACCTGTCAAGTGAGCAATTGCCAAGGTCTGGGCAAGTGGACATTCCCTCAATTCTTCCCCCATTAATTCCTTCACCTAATTACTCATCTGTACACCAACTCACCCAACTCATTCACTCATTAACCTCTGTATTTGGTACTCATTCATGCAGTGGCCATTCACTTGCTATTTAAGTCATTTGCTCATAGCTCTTTGAACTGTTATTCATCTGCCCATCTATCCACTTCTCTCTTCATTCATTCAGTAAGCATTGACTGAGGTTTTCTACCAACTGGAAATCAGATACTCTCTGAAACTCTCTGCTCCTGGAAACAGATAAATTCTCAAAAGAGATCAATTAAGGAAGTCAGCGAAGGTTGTGTGGGGCAGGTCCACTTAATGTGCAGACAGTTTTTGTTCTTCTCAACCTCAGATGCAGATAATCTTTTGTGTAAGTACACAGCACTGACCCATTATTGGTCCATCTAAGGCCTTGCTTTTTTTTTTTTTTTAGTTATGTATTCCCTTTCATCCCCTTTTATGCTGTTCCCCTCTTTCCCTCAAAAATAATCATGTGCATAATGTCTAGCCTTTTGTTATGGGAATTCTTATAAAATCAATATCAGAATTGTACTGTGTGATAGACCTTATTCTTTCTGTCTTTTTCCACCCAGCCCTGTTTTATTCTTAGGATTCAGGGTACTGTCTGTGCTTTATTCCTACCCGCTAAGTAGTACTCCGTGGCATGGGTCCCCTCACTTCGCTAATCACCACTCAGCATGCTCATCACTCAGGCAGCACCCTCCGCCCGCAGCCCCAGACTTCTCCGGGGTACGTACACACACACTCAGGAGGGGCAGTATGGCTTCCAGCACAGATACTTTACTTACATTTTTAATAGTTTTTTAGTAATTACTGCCAAGATGGCCACAGGGCTGCATCAGGCCACATTCCTATGGACAGTGTCAGAGGTCCAGTTTCCCATATTCCTGCCAAAAGCTGACATCATCTGACTATGACTTCTGTCCATTTAATAGGTATGAAATGACTTGTTTCCATTTCTGTTTCTCCAGTAACCAATGAATTTGAGCATCTTTTCCAAGTCCTCCAAGTTTCCTCTTCCATTAATAGCTTATTCTGGTGGTTTCTCTCTTTTTTTTTTATTTGCTATCTTCTTGTTGGCTTCTCATATATTCAAGTATTAGCTCCTTGTCAACAATAAACATTTCAAATAACTTCTCCCATTCTATCAGCTCTCTTATTAACTTTATCCATGATATATGTCACCGAATAGAAACCCACAATTTCAGCATAATAGAATTCACAAATTATTTGTATATGCTTTGTCCTGTATGCACACAAAGTTATTCTACATTTTCTTCTGTTAACATTCTGTTTGTACCTTTCACATTTACTCCGTAACTCACCTGACAGCACCTGTGCATATGAAAAGCAGAAATTCAATTTTCTTAGTTTCCATATCACAAGTGAATTTTGCCAACAATCCATGCTGTCTCCTAGATTTTGACCTCTGTTTCATTGTGCAGTGTGGCAGGTTCCCATGTAGGGATGTGCTCCTCTAGAGCTCTCTATTCTGTGCCACTGGTCCATTAGTCTGTCTTGTATCAATATCATGTTTAACATTATATCTCTATATACTTTCACTTTTCAAACTAATTTTGCTACTCACATATTTTCCCACATATTTTATAGGTGTTCGTTGAGGAGCTCAATAAATCCAATAGGAATCTGAATAGACTGAAGAACTGGGAGAATTAACTTGTAATAATGTTGTTACCCCATCCATAGCATGGATAGTTCTGTATTATTAACGTAATCTCTGTTTCCTATTAGAGCTCTAAATTTTGTCCTAAAGATAGCACACGTATTCCTGCCTAACTCAATTTCTAAGATAATTTATAGTTTTATCCTATTGCAAGCAGTGTACCATTGCTTTGCGTTTTAGTTTTTACAGTACTGGGGATGAAACCACACATTCTGCCACGAGCTACATCCTTAGTCCTTGTTTTCTAATTGTGTGCTTTAAATTGTATTTTTTATTGTTTCTTGCTGTTGTAGAGAAATGCTATTAGTTTTTATTTTATTTCCAGCGACATTGACAAACTCTCTTATTAGTTCTAACAGTTTTCCTATTGATTGATTGTTTGTTTTCTAGTTAGGCAATTGTATCACTTGTGAAAAACAGCAGTCTCAGCTGTTCCTTCAAAAGATACAACCCTTATTTCTTCTCCATTCATTAGACTGTTGATCAGGATGTCCAGCACTGAGTTAATTTAAACAGTACTGGTGACTATAGGCATCTTTGTCTTATTTTTGTTCCTAAAGGGAATACCTTGACTAAAATGACTAACAAATGGACTATAATATTTGCTGAAGATTTTTGGAATATTAGCTTTTCCAAGTTGTCTCTACTCATAGCTTTTAAAAATTCTTCTAAATCACAAACAGGTACCAAATATATCAAACACTTTTTTCCACTCCAGTTGAAATAATAGGATGACTTTTCTCAAGTCTATCAATTTGGCAAATTACACTGCTAGACTTTCTGAGAAAAAATCCATCCCTGTATCCCTCAGAGGAATTTTTTCCACCTGATTATGATGCTAATCTTTCATTATCTTTTTTCTGCATTGTTATTATCTTATTTGGAAATCAAGAACAAATACAGTTGGCAGCTTTATTTTTCTGGAAGAGTTTAAATGAATTAGAAAATAATCATTCTTTACAAGTTACTTAACTCATCTGCAAAGCTGTCTGGAAGAAGTTGCTGTTGTTGTTGTTGTTGTAGTTGGTGGTGGTGGTGGTGGTGACAGGGTCTCACTTGTAGTCCAGGCTGGCCTTAAACTCACTGTGTAACCCAAACGGCCTCAAACTGACAGTGATCCTCCTGTCTCAGCATACTGAGTGCTGGGATTACAAGTGTGCATCACCACACCTGGCTGGAAGAACTTTTTGAAGAGAGGTTTTTTTTGACTATAATTTCATTGTTTAATACATATTTATCTGTTCGAATTTTGTATCCTGTGAAGTTTATATTTTTTTAGAAATGTACCTATTTCATCCACCCTTTCAAATTATAATTATATGTATTATTATACTTTTGTCCTCTCCAGTACCTGTAAATGTTTTCTGATTTTTTTTTCAGATTTTTGTTCTATACTTAGTATAGAACAAAAATATTTGTATCTTCTCTTCCTTCCTTCCTTCCTTCCTTTCTTTCCTTCTTTCTTTTATTTCTTAGCAGAGTCCATCTTACTAATCTTTTCAAAAAACCACCTCATGGCTTTGGTAACTTTCTATAATTATGATTACTGATGTTGTCTAGATTATTTCTGCCTATTTGTTATTTTTTTCATTTTGCTCTTTTGTTCTCTTTTGTTCAATGTCTTGAGTTGAATGCTTAATTTATTTCATTCAGTCTTCTGCCTCTTGATACATGAATTTAAAGATAAATTTCACTAAGTACTGCTTTGGTCATTTCATAAATGCTGATAAGTAGTAAAATTTTTAAAATAATATATTCTAAAAATGTAATCATTTCCTTTATAATTTTTCTTTTTAACCCATGGGTAATTTACTGAGATGATTTTCAATTTCCAGATATATGGAAATTTAACTGTTATTCTATTATCAACTTTAATGTATACATTTATTGCATTATGACCGGCAAGTAATGGGGTATATTGATCCCTTGCTGTTTTTAGGCTTCTGTGTGGCTTTGTGGATAGTATATTTTTCAAATATTCTGGCTGTGGGAGGAAGATTATATCTTCTATATTAAGTGTGGGAGATATGTATATATATTCTTTGGCTGCACTATTTTGCATTCCAACCAACAATGATTGCTTGGAAGAACTCTGATGATACCCTGATTCATGTAGACGATCTGTATTTTCTCTCTGGGGGTTGTTGAAAATTTTTTAAATTGGTGGTCTTAAATTTATGAAGTAATGTATCTGTTTGTAAGTTTTCCCTTATCTCCCCTGACTGACACTCTCTCTCTCTCCTTTTAATCTTATCCTTTTTTTTCTTTCTTTCTTTTTTTTTTTTTTTTCAATACTGGGTATTCAATGCAGGACCTTGGCTCTGAGCTACATTTCCCATCCATCCTTTTTTTGCTTTTGTTTTTGTTCTGAGACAGGGTTCACTATGTCATTAAATTTCCCAGGCTTGGCTGGAACTCGTGCTCCTCCAGCCTCAGCCTCCAGTGCTGGGATTATAGATGTGTGCCCCAGCACCTGGCTCAACTCTTTAGTATAGTACATTTAGGTCCATTCTTTCTACAAATATTTCTCTCTGCTGTGACTTAGATCTAGAATGTTCCCCAAAATCTTACAAGCTGAGAGGTAGTGTTCCTGGAAGGTGATTGAGTCATAGGGGCTCTATATTCAACAGTGCACTGATCCACCAAAATATTCATAGATAGCTAAACGTGCTGTTAGGAGATGGAACCGATTAGAAGAGGTATGTCACCAGAGATGTGACCTGGAAGGGTGCATCTGCCTTCTTTCCTCCTCCCTTCCTCTCTTCTTCCTTCCTGTTATAAGGTGAGCAGCTTTCCCCCACCACAGCCTTCCACTATAATGTTTTTGCTTGGAGCCAGCTAACCATGGACCGAGTCCCCTGAACCATGAACCAAATTAAACTTCTCCTTCTTCATGTTGTATCAGGTATTGTGTTCCACTGATGGGAGAGCCGACTAATAACACTATTTTTTTTTTTTTGTCCTCTCATCTGGATGTTGGCATTTCTACTTCTGTCCTCCACAACTTACATTTTCTCTTACATTTTATATTTCTTGGTCCCTTTCTCCAGTGGATTAACTAATGGTCAACTTAAGTGGGAACTCCCAGCTGAACTGAGTCAGTGAGGTTGTGGGCGTGGAAGACTCACCTGAGGTTTGTTGCCAATGGCATAAAAAGAAAACCGGAGGGTAAGTTTGTATGCTGATTTCCCAGGAGAAGCTTTGTTGTGGCTGGTTTTCCTCCTCCAAAGGAGGAGCTCAGGTCCTTGCTATTACTGGGGATGGCTGATATTCTCTTCAGGGGACACTTCACTGTGAACGTCACATTCTGGCTCCAGTGCGGATCCCTCAACCTGCTGGCACAGACCCTTCGCCCTCCTGGCCCAGACTTTCTGGATTCCACTATTGGGTCTTCCTGGTGCAGATCCTTGATACAGACTTGCGTGAGACATTGCGGTGGACTCCAGGCCTCCAATGGGACTCATGAAGGACACTGCTATGGGATCCAGGCCCTTGGCTGGATTCTTTGGGTCTTTAGCCCATGGACAGATCTCTTGCACTCTTCTGCATTTGACTTTTTGGGTAAATATAAGATGCACCTATGAATTTATATATCCTGTATCCCATTTCCTTGCAAACTACTGACCACAAGACTTTCCTACTACCCTTGTTAAGAGTTTGTCCAGCTGATTCTTAAAGTTTACTATTTCTCTCCCTAACAGGATTCAGCCTGCCTATCTCATCTATTGCCTTCTCCAACTGTTTTTTCAAGCTCTCTGTCTCTCTTGTCTCTGTCTGTCTGTCTGTCTGTCTGTCTCTCTCTCTCTCTCTGATTGAACCCAGGACCTGAGCTATGTCCTAAGCTCACTTTTTATTTTTTATATCAAGTTGGGGCCTTACTAAGTTGCCCAAGTAGGACTCAAACTTATAATCCTCCTGCCTCAGTCTTCCAGAGTACAGGGGTCACAGGGATGTACCACTTAATTCTCCCTAGGCACTTAATTCTGAAAATGATTTCTTGCTTCTTACTTCATATTACTATTATTTTCCCTTATCTCCATAAGTAAATTTAAAATGTTTATTTTAAATTCAGGCTCCATCTGTTCCAGCAAGTCTGCCCCAGATTTGTCTGTATTGTCCAGTTTTCTGTCTTTCTTTTAGCCAGTGTACTCTGTTGACCTCTAGGCCTGTGTTTCCCTTGGGGAAACCATGATTCAGAATAGTAAGGCACCCTGGGGTGGGGAGATGAAAGCAGATCCTAGTCTGTGTTGGGGTCCTGACTTTAAGGCATGGTGCAGAGGTACTTAGGCTGGGTACCACACAGCCACAACAGGACACTTCCTTTTGCTGAAACCTCCTCTGACTGGGACTTTCTCAAGGAAGCAGCACTAAGAGGAGGCCTCTTGCTGGATATTCAGAATGGAGAAGACAGACTGCCCATCCTCATAGCTGACCCACAAACCTCCAAACTCAAGGGTGTACCACACTTCCTGTTTGGACATGTCCTGGTGTTCCCTCACAGAACAATCTGGCTGCGCAAGCTCTACCCAGATTTCATTCAAACCAATTGCCCAGAACAGGCCAGCCTCCCTCCCAGAGAACTCTCTTGTATGTATCCTAAAGGCCTCATCATATCTGTTGATGGACACAAAAACTAAGTTCAGTGAGGAATCCTAATGCTTATCCTACCAAGAAAGAGGGGTAAACCTGGAGGGACTGTGAAGAGAGCTGAAGAGCTGTGTGGCGATAACTCGCTGAGTGTCAGGGGAGAGCACCTGGAAGGGCCTTGGCTGACACTCTTGCCCCCACCACCACACTGCCGCCTCCTCCTTTCCTCCCTGACCCCAGCCTCCTTTCTCTGGCGGTGCTGTGCAGAGCTTGGCCTTGGGGACAATGGCTGCCCTCATGGCCCTGAGGGATCTGCGCCTGCTCATAGCAGGCCTCTCTCCCTTTGCTTCCCCAGGCCTGGCACCCTCCTGTCTCTCACCACCTTCTCTCAGTCTACTACTACCCCGTTTGGCCACCTGATGCCCTCCTTGGCCCACTCGCCCTCCCTACACCCACGAGCCCCCCATCACTATTCCAGCCTCCCTGGCCCTGTCTTCAGGAGTGGGCTCAGGCCCTGAGCACAAGCCCCTGCACCTCCCCACATTGCAGCCTGCTCTTCTCGTGTCTCTTCAGTGCCCTCACCTCCTATCCTGCTTGTCCTCTCTACACATACTTCAAGGCTCCTGAGCCCCAGCCCCTCCAGTACCTGCTCTGTCTCTGCCACCCCAGCATAGGACCAAGGTTGGCAGGCAGTTATTTGCCTGGCAGTTATTTCCTTGCAGTTATTTCCCATGCGAGGAGAGTGGGTCACTTCTGACCACACCTGACCCCACCTGGCCCTTCCTTCCCCAAGGTTCCTGCTGCAGCGGGTGACCACGCCACAGGCAGACTCCAAGGAGACTGTGGGTCTCACACAGGTGGGACTCATGGGCTCCATCCTACTCAGAGAACAACTGTAGAGACTAGCAGCCTCCAAGAAACGTCTCCCATTTTCCCTGCAGTCTGTACAGAGGTGTCTGTGTGAATGAGCATGTGAGCATGTGCCTCACAGTGTGGGGGTGTGGGGATACTGCTGTGTGTGAGAGCGTACATATGGGGGACAGTAGTGAGAATAGCTCCCCCACCCCACACACGCAGGCACCCTTCTCTGACCTCTGGGGTGGTGCCCATTGAGAGGTCAGGGCGCCACCTGGTGGCCACAGACTGCAGTGCAAGCCCCAAGTCGCATTCCCTTCTTACACGGAGGAGGACTCAGACAGACAGACAGACACACACACACACACACACACACACACACACACGGGAACACTTTCTCTAATTCCAACTCTTTCTCTTGGGCTCACCCCACTTACTTGCCACCCCGATGCCCACCACAGCTCTACAGACTGGAGATGGAGGCCTTGACCTCCCTCATCTTCTGTCCTAGCAAACGAGCCCTCCTCGGGAGGGAGGCAGACTCCTGGCAGGTTCTTAACCTCTCTGAACCTCAGGCCGCTCAGCTACAAAACAGGATAATAGTTTCTATGCCACAGAGTCCTCATGACATTTAAAGAAAATGTAAAATGGAACCACTGAGAGGGAAGGCAGGGCAGCAACAAGAAGCCAGAGCGCCAGCCCTGGGTTCTGTGACCTGACGAGGGCTGCCCGGAGGTTCCCACCTGCCCTCTGCCCTCCCCCGGGCCCTCTCCATGGCCACCCTGATAGTCACTCACCCCGCAGCAGCCACCAAGAGCCCTTCCTGAGGGGCATGGACCCCACTTTCCAGGGTGCTTCGTGGTCCCGCTGCACCTCATCCCACTGGTCAAGTCCCGCCAATCTAATGTCTCTTGGGTCCCCTTGGGTCCCTTGGCCCAGCCCAGGGAAGAACATCACCCACAGAATGGTTCCTGCCCCCAGCTCTCCTCTGGTAGTTGTTTTTCGCTGCCCTGCGGGAAACCTGGCCATACAGCGAGGGCGATGCCCATAGCCCGTGTATGGCATTTCCAAGCTGTCTTTATCTCCCTTCCAAATCCTCAGTGTTCCCTGGGCTGCCATTCCTTTCTCTGCACCTCCATGTGTGCAGTTTCTTCTGCCAGTAGCACCTGCAGGAAAATGTGACCTGCTCATCTTGTCACCTCACTGTGGTTCTTTTGGCACCGTGGTCCACCCAGGAGCCCAGGGGCTGGCCTCCTGGAGGGTTGTCCCTGCCTGTGTTTGAGTTGGGATCTGCCTCCTGGAGCAAGCTGGGAGAACTGCCACACCAGGGACAAGGACATTAGGTCTCAGCACAGGGTCCTGTGTGCACGAGGAAGTTATTTGTGGGTTCTTCTCTCCAACTGGTGACAAGGAGGTCTATGTCACAGCGAGTGCCTCAAGGGAGGGCCGGGGACAGAAGCACATGTGCGGTGGGGAGGGCAGGAAGTATTTCCTCCCTGAGTTTGTATTCAGATTGAGTTTCCCCTGTGTCCAAAGACTGAAGAGGGACACGCACACACATTCAGGATTGGGGGTTGTGGGCAGAAAAGCAGCAGTATCGCCCACACAGATCCTGGCATTAGCAGGCATCATTAGAATAGCCACCTCCTGCCAGCCCTGGGCCAGGAACTGTCCCCGCCTGCCTGTGCCCTCCTGGCCAGGCCTGGGTCCTGTGCTGTGAGGAAACAGTTGAGAGAGCCCAAAACGGGGTTGGGTGGGCCAGCAGCTTGGAACACAGGGCAGCAGCCAAGGCCATTCAGCCTAGAGAGCTGGTTCCAAAGCCCAACAGGCTGTGCCAACAGGTTGGCTCTGTATCCCCAGAGGCAGGGCTGGCATCCCAGGGCACTGCTATGGTCACAGGCGGTCCTGCCCATGTCCTCCCAGGCTGCCCTCCTCACACAAAGGAAAGCAGCGTCCAGCCCTTTTGCAGATCAACCCAATCCGGACATGAGAAGCAGGGAAAGGTAGAAGGCGTTAGGAGAGTTGGTGGTCAGGGCCTGGAGGCTACCAGGCAGAGCCTCCTTGCAGCCTCCAATGTGAGCCTGCCACTGTCTAAGCAGAGGCCACGCTTTCACAGCCAGGTGAGCAGGGATGAGCCCCACAGACGCAACCCAAGGCTGGATCTGGTATAGGGTCTGGCTCAGGCGGACCCCTTCAACAAGACTCAGAGAAATAAGCCTTCCTGCAACTCAAGAGAGATTCAGCAACCCAGGTCCTGGCTACACAGGTGCTAGTGACTGCGCAGGCCAGCACACTGATGAAGCAGGAGGAGCTCCAAGCCGCGTCCTCCAGGCAGCCTCCCTGACTGCTACAACCTCTGGTCTCCCTTTGCAGTTCACAATCTCTGCCAACCACCGCATCCTCTCATTATTCCATGCCCAGGCCTCCCCATCTCCACCCACCCCTCAGCCCCCACCATCTGTTCCAGGATGACCCGGGGTGTATCCCAACAGGCTTACAACTCCACTGGGTGGGGCTTCTGCTAGCCAGGGAGTTCCAAGGCTGCTTGGGAACAGTTCTGCTGCCTGGGAGCCGTTCTGTTTCCTGACCATCCCCTGCACAAAGTCTCCAAATAGCCCCATGAGGGAGGGTTGGTAGAAAGAAATAGATTTATTCTCATGTACAAAGTGGTCACCCCACAGGACCACATACAACAGGTGCACAGAGTCCTAGAAAAACGCATCTCGCTAAAGGCAACTCAGAGTAGGTAAGGCAGGCGGCCCCTCCCTGCCCGCAACACACACACAACAAAACAGAAGAGAGAAGCCAGTGGCTGAACTGACCCAAAAGGCCCAGGGCACAGGTGGATATGGCCTTGGAGAGGAGAAAAGCCCTGCCAGAGCGAGGTCAGGTCCCTCTGGCTGAAGGTGTGGGATAGGGGTTCAGGCCAGTGGGGGACACTCAGGGAACACTGAGGGGCTCAAGGTTGGACTTTCTGTGTTCTAGAGTGGCAGAGACAATCCACAGCCTCTGCGGGGACTCCACAGAAATATAGGAACTTTTGTCTAAAAGGAGTCTTAGAGAACAGATTGTCTTACCTCCTGTTTTGCTCTGATAGGGAAAAGAACTTGTCTAGGGTCACACAGCCAGGAAGAAACACTGACAATATACTTGGACCTGTCCCCCAACCTGGGGAGCCTTCCTAGCCACCATCTATATCTGCTTTCTGCCTGAGACCCCAGGGCACTGAGCTGCCCGTCCAGGGCCACTGTGTGTCCCAGATCCCAACCCACCAGCAGTAGAGGGTGGTCTTCAGGGGCACCTGTGCCCCATGGCTGTTGTAGTGACTGTTTCCCACCCTCTGCTCATGCAGATGTCCCACCTTCCCCTTCTGTAAGGATCCTGGATACCCCAGGGGACAGAGCCCCCCAGGGAAAGGGCACAGATCTGGCAGGGCAGGAAGGGGACACAAAAGGAGCCCTCCTGACTGCTCAGAGAAAGCGTGGCTTGAGAAGAACTTGCCAGGGTCAGAGGTGCTGAGTAAGTCCACTCTCAACCCTGCACTCTTGGAGGACAAACAACAAAGTCTTGGCAAGCTGGAAGTCTTGCTTCTATTTCCTAGACAGGAAAGCTGAGGCCCAGGAAGGTCAGGATGTCCCAGGTTCACATGGGACATCCTGTCTAGAGCCAGGACCCGTGGCTCTGATTCCCAGTGCATTGGGCCAGACTAGTGGAGGGTTGTGGGAAGAGAGCTGGGCAGGGAGAGTCCCGGGAGGGGGTCACTCAGCATCAAGGCTGCAGCAGCCGTTGACAGGGGCTCTGGTGCTACCCAGCTCGGACACCTCATACTCCTCATCCAAGAAGTCCAGGGAGTTGTTGCTCGGGAGGCCTCGGATGGTGAACTTGTGGGACACCTTGGTCCAGTGCTCACGGTTGGAGGCCACACGCTCATATAGTTCTGCCGCCTTAGGGAACAGGTCCTGCAACAGTCTGCGGGTGCACAGTGCAGGGTGAGTGGTCAGAAATCAGCTCATAGACAGCAAGAGAGGGGCTCCACAAGAGCTGGACCCATAGGATTAGCACAGGAAAGCACAGTGGTTTTCTCTACTGTGAGGAACAAGGATGAAGTAGAGGACCCAGCCGGGCACAAAGTGGGAGACGGCGGAAGGCACTCAGATCTGGGCAGGGACAAATTGGGCACCTATGTCCACTGTGATGCCACAGTTGCCCCACTCTGCCCCATCTTCCAGGGGCCCGGTCCCCAGCCACACTGTGAGCTCACTTACTTGTAGATGGGCATTGCGATGTGCTCCATGAAGCTGATCTGCAACTCGGGGATGTAGGCCTTCTCCCGGTCCATCATCTCCATTGGTCTGTTGCCCATGGCTTTCTCCTGAAGGCATCAAGTCATCCGTCTGCCCTCTTGCTCCTCCATCAGGTACCAGTCAGGCTAACCCAAGCCCTTCTAGCCCAGGCCAGGAGCCCTCCCCCGACCTGGAAAGGCTGAGGTCTTTGCACACATACCAAGTCTCCCTGGGAGAAGAATTCTTTGTAGATCAGCTCCTGGAAGGCAATGCTCTCGTCACATCCTGTGGGTGGCCGTGCAAGCCCACCCCAGGACTGCAAAGAGGTCCTATAACTCAGTCTCAGTTAGGGCCTGACTTCATTAGCCCCGGTCTGGCCACTGGATGGCCCCAGATTGCATGGAGTGGCTAGCTAGCCTGACTTCATTAGCCCCGGTCTGGCCACTGGATGGCCCCAGATTGCATGGAGTGGCTAGCTACGGCCCACCTTCCACAACCACCAATGTGTTACATGACCCTTGGCAAGCTCGTGGCCCTCTCCGAGTCTCCTGCAATGGTCTAGGTTTCTGTCTGCCCAAAGAACAGCCAGGCTGAGCTCAGCATAAAGGGGGTATCCAGGCTGGTCAGGGCATGCAGCCTGTGCCTTCCCAAGGTGGGACACACTTACAGCAATCTTTCTGGTGGTCTTCCAGCCCTTGGTCTGGTCAGAGAGGTCACAGGAGGTCATGAGGAGGCAAAGGAGGAGTCTGTGGTGCTGCTTGTTGGTAGGATCGTAGCCCACTGTTGGGGAAACGATGGGTTCAAGCAGAGGGACCCAGTCTCCTTCCCCCTCTGAGGACAAGGCCTTGAGTTGGCCAGGGAACTGGACAGTCCTGTTAGGTCCAGGGGCTGATGCCGGTCTCCCTGGAGGGGCTGTGCCACCAGGGAAAGGCTGATGCTGGAAGGGGAAGAGTCTGAAGTACAGAGGGTACACCCCAAGCAGATCCTGACCGACCCTCCCTCTCCAGCCAGGAGGCTGGGGGCTAAGGGTGGGCACCTTCAGCCATCTTCTGGAGGTCCTTGAAGATACGGAGGTGGTGGGCCAGGTCCGTGGCCAAGATGATGTCCCTCATCAGATCCAGCATGCGCTGATAGTCCTGGGGCAGACCAGGGGACAGTGTCATGGCCGCCAATGGGTACACCTTACCCACCCCCCACCAGAGGAGTCCCCTCAGGTCCTCCTGCAGACTCAGCCGGCTTCCAGCCCTCAACCCCTTATTCCCATTCCCCAGCCCATCACCTTCCGGGAGAAGTGATCGAAGATGTTGCAGCCGTGGGTGTTGAGGATGGCGATGGCCTGAGCAAAGTGGTGCCTCTGTGGGGAGAGGAGAGAGAAGCCCTGTGAGCCAGAACAGGCAGAAAGGGGAGCCAGGGGTTCCAGATCTCTCTCTGAACTCTGTTTCCACCCACTGTGTAACTCAGGCCAGTCCCTGGCTAGCTCCATGCCTCACATTCCTCAGCTGCCCCTGGAGACAGTAAGGTAAGCTTGGAGGGCCTCACAGGCTGGAAAATTTTCAAATAATCCCTTGAAATTCTAGACACTAATTCATGCAGAAAACATTTGTTTGCTGTCAAAAAGAGGCAGTGATAGGGCGAGGGCAAGGCCCTGTCTCTTGATGCTGAAGGGCTGTCATTGGAGGAGGAGCAAGCTCTTCCCTGGGAACAGAGGGCATAATCAGGGCTGCCGCCAGACCTCCTGGGAGACAGCGAGCCCTGCGTGCCTCTCCGGAGGTTGTGCAAGCAGGGGCAGCCTCTAAAGCTGCATCTGGAGGAAGTTTGGGGCAAGGCCACCTTGGAAATTTGACCCCCACCCTGAGCCAGAACCTGTGCCTCTGGCCCAAAGAGCTCCCATGTTAGCAGGGCAGACACACAACCAACAACCTAAGACAAAGCTGAGTGTGACGAAGTGGAGCCCCACTGAGGATCTCCCAGACGGCTAAAGGGAGCCATGCCAGACCCAATGCTCCCTTTGCAAACTGGGCCCAGGTGGCCCCTGCAGCACTCCCATATCCTGTCTCCCGTATCCTGCACCCTCCAGGCCCCTCCAGAAACACAAGGGGATATGCACCGCCCTGGGTGACAGTCCAGTAGACTGTCTGGAGAGCATGCTTTGGGGACAGGAGCTGGGCCATAGTCTAACTTTGCAAGCCATTGGCATAGTGAGGGTGAGGAGGACCAGGCGTTGGACAGGGCATGGCTGTACCTCCATGACGGAGCCCTCGGAGCTGTAGAGTGCGGCCAGCACAGATTTCTGCAAGAGCCCAGAAAACTCTAGTCACTCCCCATGCCCAGGCCCAGCGGCCCCCACAACAAAGGCTCAGCACTGGCCTGCTCTTACCCACCTCCTGGGCTCACCTGCCCCACCTCCTCTCAGGCCGGGAGGGGCAGAGATTCCCAGACACCCCAGGGACAGTCCCCACTGCGGGGAGGGCCAGCTCTCACCGAGGCCACCTGGAAGGAGTTGTTCGTGCCTCTGTGATCCAGGTCGTGACACATGCAGGAAATGAACAAGGCAAAGATCTCGATATCCCTGGTTGGGAGACAGAAAGGAGAAAGAGTTCACCCACCTCCCTCTCTGGGATCCCCCGAGGAAGGCCAGCTGGATGAGATGTCCAGCAGCCACCCAGATAGCTGGTCAGGACACCCAGCCTTCCTTCCTGGAAAGAGGCATTGATTTGGAGTATGACTGACCTAGCAGGGGCCAGGGCACAGGCCATTACTACTGACAGTGTGACTGTGACGCACCCTGGCAAGTGGGGCTACACACCCTTCCTCCTGTCGCTGGGAGAAGGACCCGATGAGTGATGCAGGTAAAGGGCCTGCCACACAGGAGCTGCCTCCTGCTCAAGCAGGGGGTCCCTAGCTGCTGCCAGGTGTAGGGATGGCATGACCACTCACTCGAGGTAGTTGTTAAGCTCCAGGTTCTTATAGAGCAGGTAGCAGAAGTGGGAGACAGAAAAAGCGTGCATCCAGTTGTGGTAGGGGGGATCCCGGTAGCCCTTCTTCACCATCAAACAGAACCTGGGGGAACAAAGAATCCAACAGAGGGACTTCAACTTCTCCTCCTCCTCCAGGAAGCCCTCCAGGCTCTGCCCGTCCCATTTCTTGCCTGTCTTTATTCATGATCTCCGTATGTGAGAACTGCCTCTTACTCATGAATCCTCCCAACCCCCCACAAGATTGGACCTCCCCAGGTCATCCTCAGAGAGACCCCAGAAGGTTGGCTGCAATAGATGTGAGAGTGGAAGACAGGAGGAGGTACTGGGACTGTCTGCACTAAGGGAAAGCTCAGGGGACACACCGGGCCAGTGTCGGGCAGTCAATTTTGTAGTTGTTGATGAAATTCATGTCCTGCAGCATGCTTAGGATGGCCTGGAAAGGAAGGGAGAAAGGGACAGAGGGGCTGTCACATCAAGATGGGGCTCCTGCCTCCACACCTCTTGAAGCCCCACACTCACAATTTTTGAGTCTTAGAACTTTAAACCAGAGGACTATAAAATAGTTGAATCAAGCATTCTTATGACATCTAAATGATCTACAAACCCTTACAATGAAACTCACACAAAAACTTAAAAAAAAAAAAAACAGGGTAGAAACTAAAACCCTAAGGCCACATGCCCAGGGCATTGAAGCCCTCGAGTGGCTCTTGCGGTGCATCCAGTCCAGCTCTGGGCAGCCCCATGGCACCAAGAGGGCAGGGCGCATGCCCACTCCCTCTGCAGGAGCCTTCCCTATTGACCGCATCTTTTAAGAAGTTCTCATGCACAGCTAACTTTCACCTCTAGCTGCACACCCTCCACCTCTTCAGCCAAGCAGGGGAGGGCCAGCTCACCATGGAAGTGTCATCCTCGGGCAGAGACCGAGGGGTGTAGGTGAAACTGGCAAAGTTGGAGTCGATGGCAGCCACTGGTTGGATGCCGTCATGGAGGAGTTTAGTGTATTCATCATCAGAGACCTAGAAGGGACCAGCCAAGGAATTAAGTATGGTATCCTCCTATCCAATCTCCCCACACTCCAATTCCCATGACAACTGGGGGGTCCCCTACCCTGAATGCCCCACAATCACGGGATGGGAATGCTCCATTCCACGGACTGCCACTGGGCAGGTCACCATGCTCCTCTCACAGCCTTGCAGCCCACCTACAGTGCCTCTCAGCCTATCTTCAGCAAAGATGAGGAAGCATCTCTGTAACCCCTCAACCATGGTGGCCTTTTATAGATACTAACTCTAGCATTCCTTCTCTTGGAGAAATTCCCATGTCTAACCTCAATCTTTTTTTGGTACGGGGGATCAAACTCATGACCTTGCGCTTGCCAGGCAGGCACTTACACCACTGAGCTAAATCCCCAGCTATAACCTCAATCTTTTCTACTACACTTTTGAGCCTATTCACGGAGTCTGAGACCCTTCAGTTCAGACGCAGATGACAGGAAACGTCCACATGAACAATGATTATCACTCTGAACTAAGGCATGGGCCAGCTCTTCTGACACAGGGCCTAAGAATGGGATGGTTGTCAGCAATTCAGACTGCCCGCCATCGCCAAGGAAGCAGTGGGGAGCTTTGGGCTGACTTCCCAGCCTGCAGTAATTTCCTAGATGGGATCATTCCCTGGACAGGAGGAACACACAGCTGACCCAGGTTCTTCCCTGAGGGGATCCTGTGGCTACTTCCAGCCCTAGGGCTGAACTGAGAAACAGCCTAGAGGCGAGGTGCTGCTCTAGCTCTGCCTTCTCACACCCAGGGGAGGGTGATCAGACAGCCCCAGCTAGCTGCCCCTGGGCATCAAGGATTCCGGAAGGCAGGGAGGGAGTGTAGAGGAGCATGTGGCCCTGGGGCCCTGAGACGGACACAAAACCTCACCTTCATGTGGTACATCATCATCTCATTGGCCAGGTGGCTGCGATACTGGGCCTCATTCACTTTTTTGTACAGGAGAGACTAAAAAGAGGAAGGGAAAGATGGGGCTAGATCAAAGATCTGTGAAATCCTCAAAAGGTCTGGGACTGGTACAACGGGCTTGAACAGAAGTCCCCTTCCTCACCCGCTGGGGCCCCAGTCTGAGCCTTTGGGCTTCAACCCCAAGTACAATTCCCTTAACACTCTGCACCCCTCCTGAGCCTGACCCAGGCCTGGGTGGTGTATCCTCAGGCTCGTGATGAGAAAAGAGAAAGAGGGCGATGTCAGAGGTTGGCTTCCCAGGCCAGAGCAGCTGACAGGCCAGCACAATAAGATCCAACATTTGCCAAAGAGAAGTTGGCCACAGGCTCGAGCTAGAGCTGCTTCCAGAGAGGAGGGAGAGATTTTGGCAACCAGGGTTTTCCATGGTCCTGGAAGGCTGAATGGACGGAGTGGGAAATACTATCCCCAGTTTTCAAAAGGACCTGAAGCCAGAGATGGTCAGCATGTGCTAATGGCTGCACAGCACCCCAGCCCCAGAGGTGGAGTCCTGGACATGGGAACGGGGCATAGGACAAAGCACGGAGATCCAGCAGAACAGGAGCCCCACATCGGCCTGCCCCAGTCCCTCCCCTTACATGAGCGATGCTGATGCCACAGTAGATGGAGAAGGCAGTGGCCAAGTCCTCATCAAACTTGCTGAACCATGGCCCATTGATCTTGTTCACCAGCTCCGCCACACCAATGACCTCTGGGAAGGGAGAGGGACTGAGAATGACTGACTGGAGGGGCCCAGGGGGAACTGTCCTCCCAGGGTTCCTTTCTTTCTTTCTTTTTTTCACTAGTAGAGATTGAACTCAAAGCCTTCACACTGTGCTACATCCCAGCTTTTTGAAATTTTGAGACAGGGTGTTGCTAAATTGCCCAGGTTGGTCTCAAACTTGTGATCCTCCTGCCTCAGTCTCCCGGAAGGCTGGGATTGTGGGTTTGAGCCACCACTCTTGGGCCCCAGAGTTTCTTCAGGGAACATCCTGATCCTAGGAAACCTAATCCCTTCAGCTGGACCCTTGGGGCACCAGGGAAGAGTTGTGACCTGCCAAGCCCCCCTTCCCCACACACACGCTGACTTGGCCCCACTCCCATGCCAAGAACTCGCACCCTGGTTCTCGTTCTTGATAGGGAAGCAAAGGATATTGCGTGTGCGGAAGCCAGTGCTGTCGTCCACACCACGGTAGAAAAGCGGGTGGGCGTACGCGTCCGGGATGTTCAGGATCTGGCCAGTGGTTGCCACGTGGCCTGCGATGCCCTGATCAGCTGGGATGCGGATCTCATAGCTCTGGAGAGGCAGGGATGGAGAGAGGGTAAGTTAGCAGACCGGGCACAATGGGGCCAGCACATGCAGGGCCTGCTCCCCAGTGTCCTCTGTGGGTCCCCAGACCACACACACATACACACTTCATACTCTCACCTCATCATCCACCACACCTCCATCGAACACTTTGGCCACCAGCTCATTCTGATCCAGCAGGAACACCGAGCAGCTGTGGGGAGAAGGGATTGGTTTGCAGAGCTTCAATACCTCTTCCACTATTCCACTTGGGTGGAAGTTGAATTTTTGAGGTCCTGCAGGAGTGCAGAGGTAAGAGGTAAGAGCCTCTCAAAACTGACTGACTCCAGGCATTCTCTCACTCAAAAACAATTTTTTTGAGTGTCTAATATGTGCCAGGCACTGTTTTAGGTGCTAGGAGCAAAGGTAGTTCTGCCCCTGGTATCAGTGGTGCTTACAGTCTAGTGAGAAAGACAGAAAAGAAATAAAGGTTCTGCTAAAGGGTGGCTATGGGGCCCCACAAGAAGGCCGGGGAGGAGCGAGGAAAGGTGGGCATGAGGATTGAGGCCTGAGGCCTCTCCTTCACCCCGTCCCCTGGGTGGCTTTGCTCACATCTCCGCATTGCTGAGGTTTCTGGCTTCTGTGATGATCTCTTGGAGCAGGACAGAGACATCATCTGGGGGAGGAAGGAACGCAGACAGAGGTAAGACCAGGATGCAGGGATGAGGCCGGCTCTCCCTGCCTCCCCCCCAACAGCCAGGCATGGAGGAGGGCAGTGCACTCACCCAGGTGAGTGAAGAGGTTCTTTGCCACTTGGAGAAGAGCCTGGGACAGAGGAGATTGGAGATCATAGAGGGGTTGGGTTAGGGGTCACCCCACCCAGCCAACACTCCAATACCCCAAGATGTTCTCCACCCTCCCCTGGACTCTCTGAGCAGGTTGGAAAAGGTCAGTGACTAATATATCCTTTGGCTTCTAAGTACAACATTCACCTTTAGCTCTAGCTGCCCAGATGTTCTGTAGTGCCCATGTTGAACACTAGGGGGCAACGACACACAGGGCCTGCAGCCCATGGTACCGCACCTAAGGAAACTATGGACCTCCCTAGTAGGAGGGCTCTAGGTCACTAGGTCACCTAGCCGGCTGCCATTGGCCCAGAAGGCCTCACCCTGGTGTCTGGATCTCTAGGATAAAAGCTGGGCAAGCGGGGCGTGCAGGTCCCAGGAGGGGCTAGAGACAGACAACTCACCTGGCACTCACACTTGAGCTTCTGCTCCTTCTGGAAGGCCAGGGTGCTGGTGAGCACAGTGCTCGTGTAGTGGAAGCAGTGCTGGATCACATGCTCGTCCTGGTCTGTGAACCTGGAGGAGGGGCTGAGGGTCACTGAAGAGGGAAGGCAAGACAGGCTTCTCTTCCATGTCTCCTTACTTCCACGCTCCCAGGAAGCCAACTATAATGCTCCACAACTGGGGCTGCTCTGTTGCCTGCCTCCTGCCTTAGACTAGGGGCTCCATGAAATGAGGGCTCCTCCTCAGACCCAAATGTAGTATCCTCCTCAGGCTGTTGCTTTGTTTCTGTTTTTGAATAGGTTTTGCTCTCGAACCCCTGGGCCTAAACAATCCTCCTGCCTCAGCATCCCCAGGAGCTGAAACTACAGGCACAACACAGCACCCAGAGGGGATTTACCCAGACCAAGGCTGAGAGTCCTTCCTCAGACGAGACACTTGCCCAGGCCAGAGCTGGGTGTCCTGCTCTTTCCCCAGTGCTCTCCAGCCTCGAGGAAGAGCAGTGCCAGAGAAGGGAAACAAGATTGGACACCAACATGGCTTTAAATAAGCCACAACGGGTGACAGAGAGTCAGCAGTGACCTGTGCCTTAGCCAGCAGCAGCTTCCAGGGTCTTATAGCCCCCTTAGTTTCAGAGCCTTGCACTGACAAACTGTTCAGCTCACCACAGCTGAGACCGTACTCCCTGCCCAGTGCCCTTCCCTCACTGATGCCCAAGTGGAGCCCTGACCTGCCTCCAGTTGCATCTCCCAGTCCACATCACCCCTGCCCCAGACTCACGAGTCTCCTCCAAGCTTGTTGAAGCTGCAAGCCAAGGCTACCACCTGGTCAGTAGCTCGACTGATGACGGGGACACAAAGCATGGTCTGCAGCTCACAGCCCAGCATGTTCTGTAGCTGCTTCACATCCTCCTGCAAAGGGAAAGCAGGGGTGTCTGGGGTAAGGACGGAGAGAGGGACTATTTCCTTCTCCAGCTCTCATCTACACAACAGGCTGTGCAGGGGGCAGGAAGGGACAAAGTCCCTGGGTCTGGTGTCCTCATTTCTGGCCTGTCTGGCTTTGGGGTCTGTGTGTGTGTGTGTGTGTGTGTGTGTGTGTGAGATGAGGGGTCTTCCCTTCCCCATCGCCTGGCTCAGCCTGGCCATGGCTTACAGAGGTGAGGTCCTGCAGCTGGATGGGCTTCTTGTCTTCCACCACTTGGCCCAGGCATCCCACTGTCAGCTGCGGAGTGAGGAAAGGCTGAGTTAAGGCCCAACTTTCTCCAGCTCAGGGAATCTGAACCCAGTCCCACTCTTTAAGTCTGGAAACCTCAATGCTCTTCAGTCAGTCCAAATAGGGGATGGAGCCAAACAGGATTAGAGAATTGGGGGGAGGGGTCTGACCAAATCATCTATAGAGGACTCTAGGGTCTTCCTCAACTAGGAGAGAGATAAGCAGATTTTGAGGAATCTCATAATAGCTTCATATCTAGAAATATTCCAACAGAAGTGAGCTGGGTCCCAAGTAAGTCTTCCTGTAGACAAGAGATTTTTCCCACTGGAGCTTGATCATGAGGTACTATGATCATTTGTAACATTTCTAAGTAGATTCCAAGATTCAGATTAATTCCACCAAGTTCCAAGAGATTCTAGAGGCAGGTCGTAGAGGCCCGTCTCTCTGGGCAGGTCGTAGAATTTCCTGATGGGTTTTAACTGTCCCTGCGACAGCTCAGGAGACAGATACAGGACTCACAGGAAAGCTGATCTCTTCCCCCAGCACTTTGTCTCCGATGACCTAAGGGACCGAGCGATGGGGACCGGTTAGTTAGCAGAAAGGCAGACACGGGTGCCACCCCTGCCCTGGGTCCCACCCCACCGTGGACCTGGGCGCTCACTTTGCAGGAAAGCTGCAGATTGTCCTCTGACACTAGCAGGAGGCAGCAGCGGGATGCCTGGGTCTCCTGCTGCAGCTGAGAGGAAGACAGACAGACAGAGGTGCTGATCGCAGATATGGAGTCCCCCTCACCCCTACCCTTTCGCCTCTCTCAGTTTTTTCGAGCGGGACCTTGCGCTCTGAACTGAACTGGAGGATTCAACGGGATGCTGACCCCTGGGGAGAGGCAGGGCGCAGAAGTGGGTTGGAGGGCGTCGGGAACTCACGTATTGGAGGACTTTGAGCTGCAGCAAAGTGGCATCCAGGTCATAGAGTTCCCCTGCAAGTGCGGGGCGGAGTTACTGACCCGCCCACCTGGTCCCGGACTTTTGCAAGGCTCCGCCCCCTTCTGGCCTCCGTTCTGAGTTCTCGCCAGGCCCTGTGCTTTCATGACCCTCCCCTTTTGCTTCCAGGATTACAGGTTCGACCTGGCCCCGCCCTCACGACCTGCACCGGCTAGGTCCTCACCGCACAGTTGCAGGATCTTGCGGTCCTGGTCTGTGTACTCTATCCCCGCCTTCTGGTCTTCTGCCGCCTCCGCCGGGGGCTTCTGGATTGCCCCGGGGCTCGCGCTGGGCTCGCGCTGCTGCAGGGCCTGCACCCTTCGCAGGGCTACCAGGGTCTGGGGCGGGCCGAGGGGTCAGCGCGCCACAGCCCTGCCCCACCCCCTCCACCACGCGCGCCACCCTGGGCCTCCGAGCGTTTGCCCAAGCCGCACCCTCTGTCTACTGTGCCTGTCGTCCCGCCCAGGTTCCAAACTACTTAATGCTAGTTTAGCTCAAGACTCTCCACTCTCCCGAGGGCTCCCGCTGTCCCTAGACGTCCTTAGGACATGAACTTGTCCCATGAACTCGTATAGGATTTGTCTCTACCCCTAGCCCTAGATTCTTCCAAGGTAGGACAAGGTCAGATTTCTGTTTCTAGCACCCGTGGGGAGATCTTAGAGCACAAATCCTAAAATCTCAGGCAGAAAAGTGCTTCAGTATCATTAGGTAATTAATCCTTCCTAAGAGCGTACAAGCACTTGACTCATCTTATCTCACCACCTTCTAGGTAGGTCAGTGCTGTCTGTCTGCCATTTTTGATGTGAAACTGGAGTTTAGGAAGGTTAAGCAACTGGTTCAGGGCCACCCAGCTCAAAGGTGATGGAGCTGGAGCTGGAACCAGGTCTGCCCAGCTCTCTGGCCGGGTCACCTTGCCACCAGCTGTAACAAGTGTCTTCCACCCGTCCCATCTCCCACGGCCCTACCCCACTCACATGCTTCTCCACCGCCCGCAGGCTCCACTCCTCACTGTCACTCAGCTGGCCACAGTGTACCTGGAGGGGCGGGAGAAGGAGACCACCTGTGACCTCTCCCAGCCTGTCGCCGACAGCTTGCCCACCCCATGCCCAGCACACAAGGAATCCCACCGACACACACATTCCAGTCTGTGGGCCTCGATGACAAGCCTGACCATTCAGGCAGCTCCAGGAAAGTCCCCTCCCTCAGGAAGCCCTCCAGGGCAGATCCAAGGAGTGGAAATTTCTGCCTTTGCCCGTCACTTTGCACCAGCAGAATCCCATCACTGGGTTGATCATTGTTCAAGTATATAGTATCAGAGAGACCGACCTTTGGTCCCAGGCAAGTCCACTCACAGAGCCCTTCAGGCCTTGATTTTAGAACTGGTGGCATTAGCTTCAGCCTCCCAGCTCCATCCTCTCTGAATTAGGGTTTGAGCTGCCTCTCTATCTGGGGTAAAGAAAAGAGCCCAACAAGATACATCTGACAGGCCATGGAGCGCAAGAGTGGGTGAATGGATGGATGATGGACGGATGGGATGCTCTGCCTTACATGTGGTTTTCACTGCTGTGTGATGCAGATGAGCCAAATCCCAAACAGGTTGAGGGATTTGTCCAAGGTCACAAAGCAGAAAGGCGAAGTCAGGATAGCTCCCTCTACTACCTCTCCTTCCCTTTCCAGATCTACTCTCACCACCCCACCCATCACCTTGTCCCTCTCCAGTCACCAGGGCTCAGCCAGCTTTCATGCTCTGTAAAGTTGCTTCTTCCACCCTGCCTGGGTGCTAGATGAGAAGAGGGAGGGGTAGCAGTCTAGGGGCCCATAGCAGCTCTGCCAGTGAGGCTTCCCACCTGCATCACCAGCTTCCTCCCCTACTTGAACTGCTCACCACCTGTGAGGCTCCCTGCAGTGCCTGCACTGGGGGCCCCTTCTTCATCTTGCCTCCCAGGGGGCCTCCCTGGCTGCAACCCCTGCCTGCTTCTGTTCTGGGTCCCCTGCCAGGAGAAGATAGAGAGGAGAAGATCAGCAGGTTCCCAGGAAGTTCATGGTGAGTGCGGTGCGAGGGGGGGGGGCACAGTGAGGATGAGGAGGGGAATGCGACTTGAGGAGATACAAAACCTCATACCTGAGGAAGGAGAGGACAGATGGCCTGGGTCATGGAGCCAAGCAGGGAGGCATCTGGGAGGCTCCCTGCATGAACAGGACAAGCAGAACCAGAAGGGGACCCTCCAGACAGGAGGCTCTCCTGGTGGCGCTGGGTGGCAGGTATGTGGAAAGATGAGGACGTAGGCAGGGGCAGAGTTCAGAGTGCCAAAGTGGGAAGGGCCTTGAGTGCCAGGCAAAAGAATTAAGCTTTAGCCTGAGCGTACTGGGGAGCCCTGACAGAATTTAGTATCTGGGTCCCACAGTCTATAGAGTAGAGGGTGAATTAGAGAAGCAGGACTGAAGGAAGGAAGATCTAGAAGAGCCCTGGGTAGCAGTACTGAAGCTTAATCTCTGTATGAGGCTATCTCTGTGATGCCCACAGGACAGGAGGTTGACATAAACTGAGGCCAGGGTTCATGTGCATACAATTTACATAAATAAGTTGGCATTTTATTGTTGGTACACAGAGGAAGGCATCCTTCTTGTTCCTTCCACCTGGACCAATTTTTCAGGAAAAAGAGAAGGTGTAGAGCTGGGAGACTGAAAAGGCTGAGCGAAAGGAAGGAATCGCAGAGTCCCCCTACCGTAGCACACAGCTCTGGGCTGCTCAGTTGCCACGTACTCTTATAAAAAACTTCAAGGTTCCTACATACACACTTATATGCACTCTTCTAAGAGGGACACGCACACGCAAACACAATGCAGCCACAGACACAAAGGCACCCACTCACCGTGTGCACACCATCCACACGCGCACACTCAGCCATCCAAGTCCACGCCCTGAGACGCAAGCTCACTCAGTTAATCCAGCATCACACATGGGCTTTGGTTCACCAACAGGAGCACACACTTGCACCTGCCCTTGCTATTCAGGGGGGGTGTCTGGAGCCCGGGGAAACAGCAGTGCGCACTGGGGCTGCAGGGAAAGTTAAAAATCCAGCCCAGCCGCCATCCCTCACCCTCCCAAAGTTCAAAGTAGCAAATGGCATGAACACTCGTCCACGTGCAAGGAGCTGGTGTGGTAGACACAGCTGGGGGGAAGAGTGGGTCGGAATCAAGCATCCAATGCTGGAGACAAAGGAACACCCACTCCTCAAAGGGACTTATTATTCTAGCACTGAAGCACAGAGCCAGACTTTCTACACAAAGATTCTGCAATCAAGACGCCTTGAGCAGTGAGCTGCAAAGGCGCAGAACTCCGCTACCCAGCCCTGCACCTGGATGGCATCGTCCTCGGAGAGCGCTAGGGTGACTGTGGCACCCTCAGGCCCCAGTACACTTGCAGAGCTCCCTGTTTTCCTTGCTAGCACTTGCCATCATATTTTCATTTGAAACCCCTATTTTGCTTACTTGTTTCATGCCCTCCTGGCTGTATGGCTTATGTAAGCAGGGCCTGCCTGGCATCATCTCTGTGTCCCCAGAACCCAGCACAAAATGCCCAACATTTAGTGGGTATTCAAATAGTTCTTCAGCTAATGAATGGGTAGGTGGATAGATGGATGGATGGACTGATGAATAACAAGACCAGAGATCCAGAGAGAAGAATGGGGCTTCAAGAAGGAGTGGATGACTCCCAAAGGTCTGCCCTGTGGCAATCCCTCTACCCTCTGCATCCTCAGAATCTGGTAGCGGCTGGGAGCTCCAGGGCTGCTTGTGAAGCCTCTGGGAGGATGTGGCCTAGGGAGCCTCTCTCAGATGTAGCTTAGGAGGAAAGGAGTCCTGGGAAAGTACGTTTCTACCTAAGTGAGAAGGTACAGGTTTGGGGGAGCAGCAGATGGTGAATAACTTGCACACCCTTCAAGGGCTCATTGTTGTCCAGGGTATTTGAGGAGGTGAGGAGATGGATACAGAAAACCGGCAGCCAAAACCCTAGGTAGCATCTTCCTTAGCCACATGTACCCCACACTTCCACCTCACCAGGATCACACTTGTCCCCCAACACACCACTGCCTTTCTCCCTGCCTTTGCTCATGGTGTTTCCTTCTCTGCCTGTCAACCTCCTACCATGCTGTAAAGCCCCACTGTAATGCTCCTTCCACTGTGAAGAGCCTCTTGCTGCTCCAACCTCTGCTACCAGAGCACCTGTTGGCATCATTTACGTCATTTGGATGGTGGGAGCCCCAGAGCATGCTTGCCTTTTCCTCAAACGGTTTTTCCTCCTAGAAGGCAGACACAGTTTGCCCAAGAACCTAGCCCGGAGAACCCATGAAGGGTTCTGCTGGTGAGATAAATTTAAGTGATCAGATCTAACCATACTCCTGACCTAATCCACCTCTCTTCCCTGTGTGTTGAAGCCTAGACTCCTGGCCCACCAGGAACCAAGCTGACCAGCGGACACAGGGACCGTTCTGCTGCCTAAGATGAACAACCTTCCAAAAGGCTTTCCTGGCCCACCAGGAACCAAGCTGACCAGCGGACACAGGGACCGTTCTGCTGCCTAAGATGAACAACCTTCCAAAAGGCTTTCTCTTGCTGGGGTCTCCTCCACTCTGCCCCAGTTCTCACAGCCTCAACAGGAGGAAGTGCTTCTCAGGAGTTAGGTACCCCCAGACCCTTTCCTCTAGGCCTGGTCCTCTTCCAGCTCTGGGACAGATGCCCAAAGGAGACAGGAACTACCCATTGAGCACTCTGCCAACTGAAGAGCCCCTCCTTGCAGGAACAGAAGCTGGGGGTGGGGAAGCAGCTTGCCAGAGAAGCCAAGGAGGAGCTCATCTCCCTCAGTTGGGCAGATGGGGCAGGGAGAGCCAGCCAGAACCCTCTCCCCTCCCCTGGCAGCTGCCACCCTCCCCTGCAGCAGCCTGGGAAAGGTCAGGCGCCTTGGAACCCTTTAATTCCATTTTAATGAGCTCAGGAGGAATCATGAGACACACCCAGACAAGCTTATTCATCTGCCCAGGGTGGCGGCCACCTCAACCGAAGCACAGCCCCCCATTAATGGGGACTTGGGGTGCTAACTGTTCCCAAACTGGGAGAGGACAAAGGTGTTGGATTCCCATCTCCGTACAGGAGCAGAGACTGGAGGAGCTGCAGAATCCTGACTAGAAAAGCTCCGCCACCACCCCTTCACATCCCCAACCCCACTTGAGTGACAGAGCAGAACCTCTGGGAGGGATAGCAAAGGGTGCTGGACTCCTGGCCACCTCCACCTGAAGCACATCCCCCGCTTTCCACAGGGGCCCTTCTCCTCCGCCTCCACGGCACACTCCAGGGAGCGCCCTAGCTGACTGGCTTCTGCCCAGACCCAGCTGGCTCCATGCCTTCTCAGGAACTGCCTCCCTGGGGGCCACCTTGCCTCAAGCGTCCCAGCTCCAGCCACCCCAAATCAATCACTGGCTGCTTTTCCCGCAGTCTCTACCCGTCTCCACGCAGTGTCACTCAGTCAGTCCCACTTCACTGTGTGCTTTCTTGGGCCCTGCCTCCAACGCACCCAAGAGGATCCCAAAGAGGAAACAACAGTCTAGACGTGCCAAGGGCTGGGCTTCTGCAGCTCTGTGGGGCAGGGAGTCCTGATGGGATGTGCGCATCTCTCAGAAAGCTGCTGATTCCTGGGAAGCTTCCTCCTGCCCACTCAAGGTGGGGCCCAGTACCCGTACTCCATCCTAGTTTGCTGCTGTCAGTCATTTCTCTCCCTCTCTCTCTCTCCCTCTCTCTCTCATACATGCATGTGCGCACACCGGACAGACTCTATTCACGACTCCCTTGCCCATCCCACCGCATAACCCAACTGCTGGAGCAGGCTCTTACCAAGATGACGGCAGCCACCGCTCCTGCCTCCTTGTCCGCCAGAGGTATGACCAGCACTGAGGAGAAGAGGGCAATGAGGTGGTCCTGCAGGGCCAGTGAGGCTCAGGGCTACTGAGCAGGGACCCCAGGTGGGAGACAAAGATGCAGACAAAGGCCAGGACAAGACACAGAGAGACCCAGAGACCCAGTGAGACAGAGAGGGGTCCTGAGCCAGCAGCAAAAAAAACCTTAATCGTGACCCCTACATAGAAGGAAACCCCCTCACTTGACAACTTTCTTGTGATCCTCCCAGCAACCCTGGGAGGAAGGGAGACAAGGCTGAGCACCCCTGTTTTACAGATTGGGAAACTGAGGTCCAGAAAGGGGAAGTGACTTGCCCAAGGTCACACAGCAAGTCAGGTCTCCTGACTCCCAGTCTTGTGCACTTTCCACATCGAGACAGAGGACAGAGACCTAGAGAGACTGAGACATGAGGCAGAAGAGACATGGCGGACAGGGGGCATGGAGAGGAAAAGAGAAACAGGGATGGTAACAGAGAACACGACAACAACTACAGCCCCATCTGGCAACAGGCACAAGCACAGGGTAGCCACAACCCTTGGCCACTGAGCCCTGGTAGGTGCCAGGCTCTTCACATGCATCATCATATTTGCTCATGAAATGCCCCTCGAGGTTGGAACTGCTATCCCCATTTTATAGTCAAAGAACTGAGGCTCAAGGAGATTAGCAGCATAACACAGACGGAATTAGATAGGACTGCTGGAAACACAGAGCAAGAGAAAGAAGAGGATGAGTAGATGACGGACACAGCCTGGGAGCAGATCCATAACCCTCCCTGCCCCTGCCCAGCTCTCAGCTCTTACCTTGGGTGTCAGGAGCCAATGGAGCAACCATCCTGGCCAAGGGTTTTCCCAGTAGGTCTGAGGGGCCCAGCCCATTGCAGCTCAGCCGCTTCTGGGAGATCACAGCCTCTCTAAAAAGAAGACATGTCCCACCGCTCAGTCTCTGGATCAAAGAGGAAGGACGCCAGTCTGGGGACACACAGGGAACTGGGCCCTACACATGTGAGGATCTGGACAAGCTGACCTGCCCCATGGTGGACAACCCCCACCCCCTCCACCCGGCGTTGGAGGGGCAGACAGCCGCAGCCTGGCTTCTGGTGCCTCCTGCTGGCGGATGTGGGAAAGGCATGTGTGTGGAGCTCAGTGCCAGAGCCCTGGGCGGCAGGGAGAAAGCTCCGCAAGGCTCAGAGTTAGGCTGCTGCAGCCAAGTCCTGCCTGTTCTACTACTTGATCTTGGGCAAGTGTCTCACCTTCCTGAGCTTCCCAGGGAGAACAAGGATGGGGAGAGTAGAACTCCCCCATTGCCATCCCCAGGAAACAACTATAGAGCAAGTATTGGTGCTACGCGCCAGAGGGTGACTCCAGGAGTAACCCCATAGCTAATGTTCACAGGGCTTTTCCTCTGCACCACGTATGGTCTAAGCAACTTACACAGATTGACTCGGCATTCCTAATAAGTCTATGGGCTAGAAATTGTCATTGCCTCCATTTTCAAGGAGGGAAACTAAAGCACAAAGAGGTCAAGTAAACTGGGCAAGGTCACATGGCCAAGCATGCTAGGTTTTGAACCCAGGAAGCTGGCACCAGAGTAAGGCTTAACCACTATGCTTGAACCATTCTGAAAGCCTGTGGGGTGTGAGTCTTGAGCAGCGGACTGGCATGGACTGGGCACCGAGGTAAAAGAGGTTGGTTGTGGGAATAATGACTTTACCTTTGCCCTACCACACATACCACCCTTCCCCCAGGTCTCTGGCTCTTCCTGCTTGATTAAGCACCTAATTCTTCACCAAATGTCACTCCTTAATGATTAATTGTCTTGGGTTCCTCATCTCTTGTGCCACCTCCACTTAACTGTGTTTATAGCAGCTGTCTGACCTGGACAGGAGAGAAGCTTAAGGGGCTGGCACTCTGCTATACGCACTTGGAGTCACTAACAGAAATCAGTGCAGGTCAGGTAAGGAAAAGAGGGTGACCTGTAAGTCATTAGATCAAGAAGTCACAAGCACTGGAGAACTGAGGACGTGCTGTGCAGCGTCTTGTTCAAGGTCACACAGCGCTCTGGACCAGACTTGTTCCCTCGTGGCTCCTTTGACCAGTTCAGAATCCACAAGAACCACAGCGTCTCCCACCTTCCAACCCTCACACCCTATGCCTTTGAGGCTCCCTGTTCTGGGCTGTACTGACTGCCTGTAACCAACCCAGGAAGGAACAGAGACCTAGGGCAGCAGGTGGACAACTTGAGCCTGCTGACTACATTGGTGAAGGCAAGGCTTCGAGGAGGCAGGAGTGACCCTCAGCCAAACCCCAGCCGGCTACTTGGCCTTAGGTTATCTGGTTACCTGGTTACCTGGTTAGATAGAAACCATAAGGTGGTGATGGTTCCCAGCAACGACAACCTCCTCCGGGGACCCTTTCCTACCCTTAGACCTGGGCTGCCTTGGCCTCCTCCCACTGCACCTGGATAAACAGCTCTGTCTTCAGTCTTTCCTCTATTCTGTACAAAATTCACTTCTCTGTGCTCAGGGCTTGTGATCTCTCCAGCCGTCACTCATGAGTCCCAGACTCCAGCTCCCCAAAGGCCTCCCCTGTGTGTCCCTGAGGTACCTATACAGGCCCCTCAGTCTGAACCTACCATCTCCACCCTCTTCCCCTGTCAAAGCAGCAAACCATCCACTGAGTGTTTCAGAGCTTACTGGAAAACTGTCCTAGCTCCCTCCTTTTTCCTTACCTCCCCAAGCCAGTTGGCGAATCACTTCTTATGTCTGTCCACTACTCTCTATTCCTAAGCCACTGCCTCAATCAAATAGAGACACCTCTCCCTTGAACCTTGCCAAAGCCCTCTCCCACCAGCTAACCTCCGTCTGACCTGTTAGATCCATACATCAGCAAGAAGACATTTTCTAAACTAAAAACTTCATGGGAAGAGGGATGTGGTGATGCATGCCTATAATCCCAGCGCTCAGGAGGCTGAGGCAGGAGAATTGTGGACATAGTATGCCCCTGTCTCAACAAACAAAGCAAAGCAAAATTCTCATGAGGGCATGAGTGCATTCTACATAAAGTCTTTCATGCCACAGGACCCTTCTGGGTCAGGTTTGGTACTGAGAGCAGAGCTGAAGAGGAATTGGACCCAGGCCTGACTCAGGGAGCCCAGCATCATGTGGAGTCTGTCATATAGACCCACACTTGAGTCAACAAGAGATAAGGACTCCAGCAAAGGAGGAAGAACAGACTGTGCCAGGCCATGTCACCTCGCTCCATCCCCAGTATGAGCCCCTTTCCTCAGCTGCACCCCTCTCAGAACAGCTGACCTCCTGAAAGCTTCACAGACTCCCACAGACTACAAGGGGAAAGGAGGTGTAGCGCAGGGTCTCCCCACCACAAGAGATCAGAGCCTAGTGATCAGAGACCTCACGGCTTGCTCCTTGCCTCAGAGCCCCTCCCTGCCTCTGCCCAGCTCCTCCCTCCCTTCCTCCTCCCACCACCTTCTAGGTCGATGCAGGGGCTGAGGAGGGGGGAGTAATCCACACCCAGGGCCAGCTGTCCAGGCTGAAGGCCAATGATTCAGTCCTGGGTGCCAGAGTGGTCATGGTCTGCCCTACTGTAGATAAAGACAGATGGGCACAGAGTAGAGGAGGAACAGGTGTGGGTTTTTATGAGCTCCATCCCTTTAACAACTATTT
Source organism: Dolichotis patagonum (assembly GCA_004027295.1). Taxonomy (NCBI): domain Eukaryota; kingdom Metazoa; phylum Chordata; class Mammalia; order Rodentia; family Caviidae; genus Dolichotis; species Dolichotis patagonum. The sequence continues at coordinate 68,202 of PVJX010002811.1, read as the reverse complement.
GTTTAATGGAAAAATAATCGAGGGAAAGGCACACTATTGGTAAGTTCAACAGCCTGGAAAGAGCTGAGCGCCCCGGTTCCCCTCCTCTCCAAACCCCTGCATCTCTCTCTGATCCTCACCTCTGATGAGACCCCTTCTCCTTAAGCCTAACCCCTAGCGGCTCCCTCACGGAGCTTCACGGCCCACTGAGTCCCAGCCTGAGTGTCCAAGCCCTGTACTAAGGCCTGTATTCCACTGGGCTCCATGTCGTCACTGACACCATCCTCCTCACTGATCCTCACCCCCCACAGCACCCCTACCACCTCCCTGAGCCTTTACCTCCTCACTAATCTCCCAGCCTCTCACTCAGCACCCTCCCCCAAGTCTCACTGGGTATCAACCTCTCTCTGACTTTTCATCTTGCTCTTAAGACAAATTGTGATCCAGACCAAGGATTGGACTTTTTATTCCCTTCCTCTCCCCACCCTTTCCATATGAGAATCCAGAGATGGAAACAAAAAATTTCCTGTGTCCTCCAAGACAAACCACAGTGTCAGACAGATTCTGCAGAGAGAAGAGACCAGGTCAGGCCTGGGAGAGAAACTTCTCAAGGCTGGGCCCAAGGAGCCCGGACAGCAAGGGAGGCAGACACCAGTCTGGACTGGTAGAGCAGTGCCCCAGGATGCCTTCTTGTGCTCAGCAGCAGGGAATCAGGGCTTAGGATGGCAGGAGACACAATAAGAAGAGCAAAACCGCAGGTTAGGGACTAAAATAGGATGGGAGATCCGGTAGTGGTTAGGGGCTAAAATAGGATGGGAGATCAGGGGCACCAAGAAGGGGCAGGTGAAGCCTTCCAGGATTCTCTCTTCTCCAGCCCAGAGATTCCCTTGCACCCCTTATAAACCAGAACCAGGCTCTGACATCAGAATATCCAACCTTATCATTTCACAGAGAGAGAGAGAGAGAGAGAGAGAGAGAGAGAGAGAGAGAGAGAGAGAGAGAGAGAGAGAGAGAGAGAGAAGCATGGGGTTGTCCTGGGATCACAGGTCTGTACTGGCAGCCCAGGACTCCTCTTGGACAGATCCATCCCTGGGGAGGCTACTAGGGCCAGATGCCTTTTCTCAAGACTGGCTCCCCTTCAGGCCAGGAACTGTGGGCCAGGCTTTTGGAAGTGGCCTCTGGTGGCACCATAAAGGATGAGGGCAGTGGGATTGGCTGAGGTGGAGGGAGGCTGGAGAAGATTCTACAGAGAGCAAATAGCAGGAGTACCTCCCGAAGGCAGAAGAGCCAAACCTCTCAGGGGCTGAAACAGGCAAGGGGGAGCCCACTGGGCATGCAAGGCAGGGCAGATAGGGATGGAAACTCACCGCAACCTAGACCCATCTCCACCTGCTCCTTCCCAATACCACCCTTAGCCTGTTCCCTTCTCTTGGTCCTTATCTGACTCTGTGAGTCACATTGAAGTCACACTTGCTGCTGCCTCCATCCCTGCCAGTGCTCCAGGGTCTCCTGCAGAATCCCCCTTTCCCCTGCCCTCTCCTCAGCCTACTGGCAGGTGCTTCACCCCCTAATAGGACCAAAGCCACAGGGCATCACCAAAAGAAACCTGTGCCCAGCCCCACCAATTTCACAGAAAAACGTCTGAGTCCAGAAAAAGAGTAATTTTCTCAGTACCCAAGGTTAATTCTCGGATGGAAGGCAGCTAGCAATCAGCAGCTATGGTGGCAGGTGGTGCACTAAGCACTGGGCACCTGTTATCTCAATAAGCCCATAGGCCCTTTGGGTGGGATACAGTGAGGCAGGGGTGCGACTGGGCTAGAATGCAGACCTGTCTGACTCCCATTCCAATGCTCTTTCCTCTTCCACATATCTAGGTCTTGAGCCCTTATCCTGGGAGTGCCCAAGAGCCGGCCCCAGCCAGCTTTGGGACCTTACAGCCCTCCTGAGGGAAGCAAGCTCACCAGCAGACCCCAGATACCCCACACACGGGTAGAAAGAGATTCCAGAGAGAGTGCTGGGCCTGAAACTTCACCCCCAGTCCTGTGGGTCCCTGTCCTGATCCCACTTTTTCTTTCCTTCCTCACTGGCCTGCCCCAGCATCCTAGAACCTCTGACTTGTACCCAGAAGGCCCGCGCTTCCATGTCCCCTGAGATTGGGCTAATGGCATTTGCACATTCACTTTTGATTGCTTTCTTTTTCTCTGTTCAGAGGAGCCACTGAAGTGGTTATAGGGAGGATGCAGAGGAACTGCAGATGGAGAGGACTCGAATCCCCTCAAAGATACCTGCACTAACTCTAGCGCAGTAGACAGCCTGAGGGGCATTGGTAGGCCAGAGGGGCAGAGCAAGGATGCTTCCTCCTGCCTCTGGAGCCCATTTTCAGCCTCCCTCCCAGCAAGGCATTCCTGGCAGAGCTGAGCTGGTAATAAAGTTGATAAAGTAATAAAGATGAGAGGGGCTGGTGGCTCTGAGGAGAAAAGGAGACATTACAGCATTTTCTTCCTGAAGATTCTAAAGACCTTCCAGCCCTATCTCATTATCCTCTGTAAAGGAACACAGGAACCAGAAAGGAGGGTCTGGCTCTGTTCACACAGTCCTTGAGAGGGAGAAGGTACAGGAGAAGTGGACCCCTCTCCCCAGGGGACTCAGTGGCAGGAAAGGTGAGGAGGCTCTGAGCTGTTGGAGTGGAACCAGCTACTTCCATGGGAGGACATGGGAGAGAATACCCTCCTAGAACTCAGGTTCTAGGCGCCGGGGGTGGCAGCTTCAGGACCATGAGACCAGCATCTCCAGGTGGAATTATTTCCATGGCTCTGTGAATGGTGACTGGCTGGCCAACTCAGCAATACCTGGATAAGTCGTGTCCTCTCCTCCCAGGACACAGAGAGCTGTCTCCTGGGAACATCCCACTTTGTCCTCAGCTCCCAGCCCATTGCTTAGGGGCCCCACAATGGCCCTTTGTTCAGTTTTGGTAAAACAATGGCTGGTTACCAGAGCTGGCCTCCTCTCTACCTTGCTCTCTTGCCCTTTGATGCTTTCTTATTGACAGGACCCACTTCTCACTGTCCCTTGAACATCCAGGAGCGAGGAGACCCCTTGTCCTGGGTCTGGGACACCAGGCCTGGCTCTGCCTCCTGCTTGGTATGTGGCCTTGAACATCTCACAACATTGGCCCATCTGGAAAATGAGGAGGCTGAATTCAGTGGGCTCAGAGTATCAGGGGCCCATAGGGTTCTGAGCCCTTGATCTTAGAGTCTCTCATTCTGACACGCTGCCATAATAATGCCAAAGAGCGCTCTAGGGATCTGGCTGGAATTTGTTGGTTTTCTTTTCTTTTCCTTGGTACTGGGAATTTGAGCCCAGGGCCTCGTGCACATATGCACTCTAACCACTGAACTATACTCTCAGTCCTTTTTATTTTTGTCTTCTGATAGGCTCTTGCTAAACTGTCCAGGTTGGTTTCAAACTTAGGATCCTTCCACTTCAGCTTTCTGAGCATCTGGGATTACAGGGATCAGGCTGTTTTAGATACCTCACATATATTAAGTGCACTTAATCCTCCATAAAACCCCATCATCACTATTATCAAAATCATGAACAAGAAAAATGGGGCACAGAGAAGTTTTGTAATGTGTCCAAATTTACACAGCTGGTAAACGGGGATCCTGGATTGGAACCCAGGCAGCAGGCCTCCAGATCCCGCAACAAGGTGCTGCCTCTGATCTCCCTGCCCTCAAATTCAGATTCCTGCAGGCGCTGCATTCTGTGGTCCCAAGCCCAGCCTCACAGCAGGGTGTCACACCTTGCTGGAATTTGACAGTAGCCACAGAAAATTTGGGCTCTTTGAGGAGAAAACCTACCAGTTGGTATTTTCTCTTGTGCACCAGGAGTGACACTGTGACTTCCCTCTTATGCTGAGGTCAGTAGCCTGGCCAAGAAAGTACTCAGGCAGAGACACTGGGGTCAAGATTGGAAGGACAAATTTACAGATGATCCTGGAAGGTGCCGCAGCCCTGAAAATCCTAGTGTGCCACTGAGCAATGGAGTGCAGAGAATGGCTTACCGGACTTTCCCCTCCTGTGGCAGCTCATGGTGAGGGTCCTCACACACCAGCCGGGACTCCCCGTCCATCAGGTAGGTGTAGACCATCTCCTAGGACAAAAGGGACTCCCCATGAGGCCTTCAGGAGAGGCCCCCACCTCCCCGTCCCACCCTGCACACAGGGGTCTGGAGGGCAGTCACAGCCCTCAGGTGCAGAGCTCTGGTGCTTGTTGGCATTTTAAAGCTCACAAACTGGGCACCCACCTGTGCTGCTTGCAAGGGGTTCTAGTAGGTGGTGACCCATGAACTTGCCAACTTTTCTTACCAATCACCCCAAATCCAAGGTGCTGGAGGGAAAAGTTTAAAGGCCTAAGGTGCAGGCAAATCACTCCACTGGGGAAAATTCCCCTACCTGACTCCAGCCTCCAGCATTCAGCAAACAGTGTCTGAGCAACTACTCTGGGCCACACCACAGATGGAGCTTAGAGTGGCCCAGGAGGCTTCTTCCTACCTGCTGGGTGCATACTGGTGACCATGATTAGAGCCAGGAGAGGAGTGTAAAGAGAGCACTGTGCCCGTTCTCTGTGGGGTCCTGGAGGGCTTCCTGGAGGAAGTGACAACTAAGCCATACTTGAGTAGGAATTAGACTCACGGAGGAGTGGGTGGATCCCAGAACTGGCTCTCAGGCCAAGCAGCCCATGTCCAGGAATTCTTAGGTGGAAAGAGCTCAATGCATTTAGGGACTGACAGTGAGTAGAAGAGCCATGAGGGGCTGGCTAGGCCTGAGGAGCCTGAGTCCAAAGGGCCTTAGAAACAGAGCTAGGGGAGGGGCAGCCAGCCAGACATGAGCCAATTTGTATTTGGAAGGATCACTCCCTAGAGTGAGATCAAAGCTCTTACTCAAAGCTTGTCAAACCTTCAGCTCTACCATCCTTCCTCCCTAAGGCCCAGAGCTGTCCAGGGCCTCAACTGCAGGACATGTCTTGGCAGAAGCAATTTCCCTCTCTGAGCCATGGACAAAAACCCACATTTCCTCCAAGCAGAACTGGTGACCCTTAGGGATCCTGACTTCTATTCTGCACAGCCTGGCCACATAGTTTTACTATTTTCTTCACAGGAGGTGAGAGGGGCCTCTCTTCCCCTCCACTTTCCTCCCTTCCCCTCCACTTTCCTCCCTTCCCCTCCACTTTCCTCCCTTCCCCTCCTCTCCACTTCTCTCCTCTCCTTTCCTCTTTATTAGCCTTGCCTCCCCTCCGCTCTCCTCTGAGGGCTTCAAGGGGGGAGGGCCTGGGGGAGGCAGCATGGCACTAGGTGCTGACTGACCAGCCTCAGTAGGTGTGGTCTTTCTTAGCAGAAGCAGTGCCTTGACTGTGAGGGACCACAGTCCTGCCACCACTCTCCCTTTCCTTGGTTGTTCCCCCCCAGTCCCCAGCACTAAGTCCGGAGGCATTGAGCCAGTTCAGTAGTGGCATGGGGTGGGAATGACAGGCCTGAAAGGGGTAAGCAGGAGCTCCTAGCAAGGTCTGGTGCCTCCTCATCCTTCTGGAATGAAGGTCTAGGTAGCCATTCAGGGATAAAGCATTCAAGGGGAGAGAGACCAGTTCCCCCCACTATATCTATCATATCTACTCTCTTTCTTGTCATGGCATTCAGCACCCAAAAGCCAGGTATATTTGGGGCAAGTAGGTTCAGAGCTGCCCAGGGCCACACAGACAGCCTTGGCAGAGTGCCTAGGAGGTGGAGGGGGACAGATTTCCATTTCACTTCCGGATGCCCGAGTCTCTCACCCCCTCCCTTTCAGCCTTCTGGGTTAAAATTAGCTGAGTTTATGGGAGAGAGGGAGGGAACCATTTCAGGCACATCAGCACATCTGCATGTGGGGCTGGCTGCACAATGGGTGCTGATGAGGAAGCCAGGTGCTGGCAGCTCTCCTCCCTCCTGGGATGGGGGGACCCCTTCCCAGCTCCTCATTCCTTGGGCACAGTGACCTCAGCTCTCTCAGCTCCCTAGGATCCCAGCCCCCTACCCCACAATCAGGCCAGGACTCCCTCAAATCAGGGCATCCTTAGCTCATTTTAGCTCTCTTGGGTAGGCCAGGGTGCCATTTCCACTGTCCCAGGATCCGACTGGCTTGGCTTGTCATCCCAGCATTGGGGCAGGATGTCTAAGCTAGCACAGGGCACCAAGCCTGGGACCAGTATCCTCTTCCCTGGCCTCAGGGCAGCCTCAGGGTGCTCAGGGCAGGCCTCTGGACACTGACTTGCCAGCTTCCCTTATCTTCCCTTTCCAGATGTGTCAGATGTCGTCTTGGTTCCATCGCTCTCTAAAAGAATATCTTTTTAGGTGCCCATATACCACCCACTTCCTACCAATTTCACGCTCAATAAAGCTCAGTCATTAGCCCTTCTCCAGGGCGCTGAACTTCTAGGAGGCTTTGGGAAGACAAAGCTGAGGAGAGGGAATGGGGGTGTCCAGGTGCCAAATCCCATTTGTCCCCTTCATGCTGTGTAACCTTGGGGAAGTGCCCTCCCTCTCTGGGCCTCCGGTGGTTCATCCATCATGTAGATTCAGGGACAATGAATTCTGTTGGAGCAGGAAGGTCGCATCCTGAGTTGGCTGCATATCCGGGAGCACAGGCTGCCCTTGGCTGGTGGTTAGAGTAAGGCAGAGGACATTCAAGGCCACTAAGACTCAGTTTGGGCATCTCCTTCTCCAGGAAGACTTCCTACTCTTTGGTTGAATCATACCCCATCCTGGAGGTACCCAGAGCCCTCTGTTTCTGCTACCCAGCACAATGGAGACCCTGCCACTTTGGGCCGCAAGAGCTGGTTTATTTGCCTTTCTGCCTAAAGGATGAACAGTGGCCACTGAAGCCAGGTTGGAGAGTGGCCTGGGCCAGCTAAAAAGGGACACAAATCCCTCAGTTAGACACTTGGGGCCTGGCCCAGATAACCATGGTTATCACCCTCTACCTGCCCCACACCTGCAACCCCATTCATAGTATTGGGATGGGACAAACGGATGCTTACTGACTGCTAAGGTTGTGCGTCCAGGCTGAGCCCTCTAGCACTTCCAAGCCCTGGAATCTCAGAAATTCTTCATATCTACCCTCAACCTCTCCTGCTGCACATATTCCAAAACCCACCTGACTTCACCATTTCCTGTTTTCCTTGGTGAATCTCTCCCATTATTGGAGTTTTTCCATTAAGCTTTAAGACCCTTCTGGCTCATACACTGCAGGCTTCCTATGCAAATTCATTCTTCCAGGCTCAGCCTCAGCCTCAGCCCCCAACTTCCAAGCCCTGTCAGGACACAGACCTGGACCCTCTGCTGCCCCCTGACCCTATGTGAAACCCTGTGTAGAGCTGGACTTGCAGGGTGAGGGTGGGCACCTACCACTCTGGGAAGCACGGCTGAGAGGGCCTCCTTGGCAGCCCGTCGCAGGCCCACAAAGTCGATGACGGAGCCCAGGGTCAGCAAAGCATCCTGGAAAAGAGAAAAGGGCAGTGAGGGGCTTGGCTGGGCAGGCCAGGCAGCTGTGTAGCTCAGAGGGCTGTGAACACAAAGCCACTGTTTCAACCAAGCTTGGGGCTCCCGACACTTGAATGCTCAGAACTTCAGGATCAAACAGCATTAGGGCCATAGGAAGCCCAAGTCCCCTCTCACCTCACAGTCACACTGAGGCTCAGAGAAGGGACAGGGACTGGGCCAAAGTCTCACAGCAAGTTAAGAGGTCAAGCCAGAGTAGATACCAGGTCTCTTGTCCTTTAGTGAAGGATGACTCTGGGGAAGAAGGAAAACTGCAAGCCTTCATGTTAAAACAAACCAACAAAAATGAGCCAACAACAAAAATCCACCCAAAATCAAATGCTAGCTTCACTTTGGAGTAGCAGACTGTGTCTTGGTTGCATCACCAAGACTCAGTCTTCTGTCTGTATGTGGGGGGCAAATGTGGCTATCATCCTCAAGGACTGACATAGAGACAAACTGAAACCAAACACTAAAAAATGAAAATTAAAGGTGATTTAGTGCCCAGCAGAGTGGGTGTTTGGCTGAATGCTTGCTACAGTTGGGGCCCTGCATTCTCCCCAGAAAGGAGGGGTCTCACTCAGTCTCTCGTGATAGCTGAGGGGCCAGGGCAGCCTGAACCCCTTGGTGGGCCAACCTAACAGCCAGAAGAAGGGAAGTCTGCCTCAAAGTCTTCCCATCCCAGAACCAGGCCTTGTCCTTGGAGAGCCGGAACAGAGACAACAAAGGTCCCTACTTCTCGCTCTGTTAACTCAGCCAGAGCAGCGGGGATCAAAGACAAAAGTAACGGAACAGGGGATCCAAGGCCAAGGCAAGATCGTGACTCACACCATCCACTCAGCCACGCTCTCTCCCAAGCCCTTGGAAGTCCTTTCTGATGTCTTCCCTGCCGGGTAGCTGCATCTGTGTTCAGAAAGAAAAGTGAGCCTGGCGTAGTAGCACACACCTGCAAGGCCAGCACTCAGGAGGCTGAGGCAAGAGGATTTCGAGTTTGAGGCCAGCCCAAGCTACACAGTGAGTCCAAGTTCATGTGAAAATGATAGAAGGTTAAGAGTCTTAGTAGACCACAAATTCAACATGTGTGAGCAAAAGCCTATAGTGCAAGCACAGCTGGTAAAAATAAAAATGCTAAAATTGCAGGCCATATAAACAGAGGTCGATTAAGCCAAGCAGGGAAGATGCCGGTTCCTCCACTTATGTCGTCTGGCTCAGTCATCCTTGGTTCATTACTTCCCAGGTAAGGAGAAGATGAGCCCCATCCAGAGGATGTGATCCATGTAAGGAGGGAACTGAGGGAACTGAAACCAAGTCTCACATGTGACTAGGCCTGGATAACCTAGGGCAGCTTAACCTACAGCAGAGCAAACTCAGTGTTACTCTTCTCGAAGTCAAATCCCCAGACATCCAGGGCATAGCCCCTGGACAGCTCGGAGACCCATAGGGTTACAAAGGTGTGAAATAGGATTGCATCATTCCAGCAGAATAAAGGACATTCTACAGCAGAGAATGCTACAAAGGCAGAGGCCACCAGGAAAAAGCAAGGGAGTGAGGTTTCCATCCCACAGGTGCACAGAATGGGCCAGAGGCCCATTTATCAGAAAGACTGCCAAAGGGAGTCCCGCACGGGATCTGGGCTTTAGTGTCACATTTCATCCTTGGGTCTTCTTGGCTGTAGTTTTCTCCTCCACTCCCATGCCTACTCAGTGTTCCCAGGAGGAGGGAAGGAGAGGGCCTTCTCCCCAAATGCCCACTAGCCCTGGCTCCCTCCAGCTTCCCTTTGACCTCTCCCGGTGCTCCAGGGTGAAGACACATCTTGCTTGTGGGTAGATGTCTGCCCTCAGACATCAGAAGCTGCTGATTCCAAACCACACATCTCCCAAATTGAGTGGTTTCTCCCGGGTCCCTTAGGCACTGCACTTCACAGTTCACACACGCAGCCACAGACACCTACATCCTCACAGACACCCAGCATGCTTCAAACCCCTACACACACACTCACACACACACACACACACACACACACACACACACCAGATTCCCACAGGTACCCAGATTCTCAGGCAAGGGCTCCAGCCACACCTGCTCGCACAGCATCCACACAGGTAACTGTGGTCTTCCAAGGTCAGTGCTGATGACCAAAGGAGGAGGAGGAGGAGGAGGAGGAGGAGGAGATGATGTCCTGGTAATCTCAAAACATAATCTTCCAGACCCACATAATCTTCCAGATTCCACAGTGATGGTGCTGGAGTAGACATATTGCTGCCTGGAGGTGGGACCATCAAGCTGACCCCTGAGAGACTCTACCCTTGGTGACACTGGCATGTGTGTGCTAGGGAAGCTGGTGAAAAGGGTCTAAGGCAATGGAGTAAGCCTGATGGGGGGAGAAATTTTTCAGATCCACAGGTTTCAGGAAGCTCAGCATTCCCATTTGACAGATGAAGAAACTGAGGCTCAGAGAGAAACAGTGACAGAACTGTGTTCAGCTGGTTTGTCAGAACAGATGCAGAACTCAAATCCCTGGATCTCCAGCCCCTGTCTGGCTCCAGCTCAGCACCCATCTCCCACCAGAGGGGCTTAGAGAAAACAGTCTGTCCTTTCTCCTGATTGGTGGGCATGTCAACCTGCCCTTTGCATTGATTGGGGGATGTTCTTCACTGTCCTTTACTGGAATTGGTGGTTGCCTGTCTGGCCTTTGTTCTGATTGATCAGTTTTCTGTGACTTTTTAGGCCAAGGGCAAAATAACGATGATGTAGGGGAGTAAGATAGGAAAACAGAAGGCAGTTGGGGTAGTAGCAAGGAAGGGCTTCACATCCTTGACCAGAGTAGGCTAAATGCAGACCTGGCCAATGAAGTCCAAGGGTCTCAGGCTGGCACCCACCCGTCTATCCACCTCCAAGCCCATCCCCAGAGTAGGGAATGTTGGGTACAGGAACGGCTGCTAGGCAGGGCCGCTGAGGACCTGACAGTCAAAGGGGTCTTCACAGTTTGCTCAAATGCCACCTGTTCCATGAAATCTTTCCCAGTTCTCAAAGAAATCTCACCTCCTCTGCATCAACTCAGAGGAAGAAATAGCTCTAAGTCCAAAATCATGAGTTCAGAGGACACTGTGGCTGCCTCAGAGAAGGGAGGAGAGAGTCAGCGAGGAGCAAGTGCAAATAGGAAGTGGAGAAAATCCTAAATTGGAAGCACAGGTAGGGAGCCAGGCTCAAATTTGGGTTAGACCCTCAGTAACCGTAAAAGAAAGAGGGAAGAGAAAACAGTTTACACCTTGACACAAATGTAAAATCACCATGTGTGCACCTCTGCTCATTTCTAAGTGCACGTCCAGAGAAATGCAACCATATGCCTAGTACACACCCAAGCAAGCAGTTAGGCACACACAGAGCTCAGAGTGGGATGAAGGAGGTCACATTTCCTGCCCTTGGAGAATTTTGAACAAACATCAGTGTGAATATCATCATAACAACCAAGTAATTTCCCAGACCCCAGGAGAGAATCTGTGGTATATAGAAAAGAACAGAGACTTCCAGTGCTGTCCCAGATTGATGACAGAAACTCTGTGTGGCCTTAAACACACCCCTTTCTTCTTCTGAGCCTTGGTTTTCTCATTAGTAAAAGTGGGTCTTTCTAGTTTTGCTGCATATAGTTCTATGGCTTTTATTTAATTCATTGATGATGGGAGGGTGGATGGGTGGGTGGGTGGGTGGATAGATAGATAGAGGGCAGGGGAGTGGTAGAGATGCCTGATGGGCAGGTGAGTGGTTGAATGGACAATGGATGAGGAAGTGGAAACATGCGTGAATACATGGGTGGGTGGATGGTGGGTTGACGGGTAGTTAGAGGGGTGGGTAAAGGAATGGATATGGATGGAGCCTTTGTGTCCTCCCTGCTGCTCTGTGGTCTAAGGTGGGACCATCAGCACCATTCCCACACCCTAGTCTTTCTCCCAGGTACCAAGAAAGAGGAATCTCTTCTGAGTCAGGGCTCCTCTGAAACCGGGGCCGGGGTTATCAATGGGGCCAGGTCAGCATTTCTGCACTCATTTTGGGAAAACCAGAGTCTGAACTGAATTGCTGTTAACTCCCTAAAGCTTAAGTTTATGAAAACAGAGACCTTGACTCCCACTTGGAGCCACTAGCACAGGGATTGATGGCCTTCTTGAGGGTCAAGATCATTGTCACAAATGGCTCTCCCATCTCATCTCCACGAGACTCCACGTCGTTTCTCACCTCCATACTCTGTCCTGTTGCACTTTCCACTGCTGTCGTCCATACCCCACACCTCCTACTCTGGAATGAAAACTCATAGTGCCCCTTTTTCTGGCCTGCAAAAAGAGATAATATCAAACTCAAGAGTCAATGCCAGCCAATATGGGACAAGCCAATAATCCCAGAACTCTGGGAGGCTCAGGCAAGAGGAGCACAAGTTCAAACTCAGCCTGGGCATCTTAGTAGTTTAATGAGACCCTGTCTCAAAAAAAATTTTTTAAGAGCTGGGATGCAGCTTAATGTGAAGGCCTTAGGCTCAATCCTCAATATCAAAAAAATAAAAAATAAAGATAGAAAAGTCAAGTACCTTCCCCCCAAGACAAACTTACTACTGGAACCTACCGGGCAAAAGCAGAGTTGGAGTGGAATGGAATAGACAGTGCATGATGGGGAAGGGACCTCCCAGTCTGGAGCTTGGGGTCCCTTCTGTAGAGGGAGGGAAGTTCCTTTAGGAACCTTCTGCCTGGGCTAGGCGCTCCTAGTCTCTCCCAGTGGATCACTCTGCCTCTCTCCATGATTCAGTCCATCTCTGCCACACACTGCCCTATCTTGCCTTTGAGTCACAACAGTTTTGCCACCTCCACATCCTTGCTCTTCCTCCCGATGACTTGTCCTCCCACTCTCCATCTCTCTCTTGTGTGTCCCCTGCCCACACCCACTCTTGTCTGTCCTGCCCACTTCTCCCCCAAACCTCCAAGAACTTGGGGGAGAAAACATTTGCCCCAAAATGGAGGAGCTCAGGTAGGTGGTCATGATGGAGAAAACCAAGGTGTCAGCCACAGATGCCACTCCTGTCTCCTCTTCTGGGAGTAACACACATTCTCTAATCTTCCCCAAGAATGAGACCCTCGCTCAGAAAGCAAAGGAGAACATGTCCATCTCTCTGCCCAGCATGCGACTTCCGTAGAACTCCCCATCTCAGACTAGCAAAGCCCCATTGGGCTGGGCCTTGGACCCAGCCAGAGCCCAGCACCCCAGCCTTCCTCTGCAGCTCCTCACAGCCCTCCAGCTTGCCCAGCACCCAGGCAGAAGACAAGGCAGCAGGACTAGGCAGCTCCTCCTCCTCCTGTCTCCCTTCCTCCTTCTCCACCCGCCCACGCCTGCCAACTGCCTGAGGAACCGCCTCTGGCAGACACTGGTGCCTGAAATACACAGAGAAGAGCTGCTGTGTGCACTAACATCTTGCACCCCCAGGCCTCCCCTCAATACGGATGAGCCAGACCAGGGAGAAGAGCACACGGGAAAGAGGCTTGGTGATTCCTAGGAGACCTAGTCTGGAGGGGAGGTAGGGCGGAGACTCGGGTCAGAGTCAGACTAATTCAGATGTCAATGCCCTGTGTCAGTCAGGCTTTGGGGAAGAGGAGGCACCTTTCTCAAGCACTCACTGTGGCTACAGGTGTCCCTGGTGATTCTCCGACTTTAGCATGCATCAGAGTCACCTGCTGGGCCTATTAAACTGGAGTGTGAGGCCCCACCCCAGTGTTTCTGCCCCTGCCCAGAGGGTACAGATGCTGTGGGAACCACACCTCGAGACCCGTTCACTTTCTCTGACCCTCCCTTCCCTAGCCTGAGAGGTGCTGTTTGATCAAGCTGCTTTACAGGCAAAGGGGCTAAGGACAGACAGGGAGGTGTCGCTCAAGCAGGGCACCGGCTGCATGCAAGTCTATGCCACTTCGCCTGCATGAAGGGACACCATACACAGGGAAGATCCCAAAGGAGGGAAGAGGTGCGGGGAGACGGAAGGAAAAAATGAGATGGAGCAATGGGTGACAGAGACCACAGGTTCACCTGCCACTCAGGAGCGCAGCCCTAAAGGAAGCCTGTAGAGGCCTCAGCCCCCTTCTTTCTCCTCCTCCCTCCCCTTTGCCCATCTACTCCACCCCATCCCACCCATCCCACCCCTGTCTTCGCAGACTCCGGCTTCAGTTGTTACTCCAACAGGGCCGCGTCTCCAGCCTCCGAGCCACGCTGGAGACACGTGCACTGTAGAATACACCTGCGCCTGTCCCAGGCCGCCAGTGAGTGCCCCTGCCTCCCTCATGAGCTTGGCCTTGGCATCTCCTTTCCCACATCTGCTGCCAGCTCCCCTGGGAACTCCCAACCTGCCTGATTCAGTCTCAACCCCTACTCTAGCTCCTGACAACTGTCCCAGACCCAGATTGGTCCTGACAACTGTCCCAGACCCAGATTGGTCCAGTGGTAGGGTGGAGGCAAGGGTGAAAAGCGGAAAGAAACTGGGGACACAAGGCAGGGTTTGGAGGCAAGGTTGGTTATTTCAAGGTGTAATCAGTTCTCCAAGGGCCTGACTGAGTTCCCATCCTGGGGTTCAGAGTTAGAGGAAGAGGGGTACAGGAATGGGCAGCATGAGGAGAGGAAAGGAGGCAGGAAGCAAGGGTGGGGAAGGGGAGCTGAACCTGTAAGGAAGACAGCAGACAGCAGATCAAGCTACCGGCCCACTCAGGGCTTCCTCCACTCCTTCTCACCTCCAACTTCCTCACCTACGTCACAGAACCAACAAAGGCTCCATCCCTGTCTCCTACACATGTCACCAGCAGCCTCTTCCCCATTGCCACCCTAGTCATCTTGATCTATGGCCACCTCTACCTCTCCTGTCTCCTTGAGGGCAGAGTTGGGCACAGTGGGGCAGCAACAATGAGGCGGGTGTAACAAGCACACCAGGAGTCAGAGTTAGGCCTCAAAGAAGCCAGGGCAGCTGCGTGGGTGAATGCCCTGTCCCCAGGATATGCACACAAGGAGCAGGGTCTTGTCCTGAGAGAGGGCTTGGTGAGTTGCAGTCCCCCAGCCCTGGTTCCAGGGCCCTGAATGTTTGTGAAGCTTTCTACCTCAATCTTCCCATGGCCCCTGTGGTGGGTGGGGAGCAAGACAAAGCAAGTCCAAGCCTGCAGCAGTTAGGCACAGAGGTCCCTGCAGGAGAGAAGGGGGTAGTGAGTGAGCAGCTGAGCCAGCCTCAGAAAAGAGACACACATCCCTCAGGAAGTGGTGGCCACAGGAATAACTGAATACATGACTGGAGGAATGATGACCTCCCTTCTCTTCACCATCCTCTCTACCTGGAACCCTCACAGCCTTGTACTCTCAGGTCACAGCCTGTGTGTGTCAGTATATTGCCACGCTTTCTTACGTGGCTCCCCATCACACTGGAGGCTCCTAGAGGCAGAGGTTTCCACCTGCTCCTCTCTAGGTCTCCAGCATCACCCAACCTTCACAGGAGTCAGGACATGTTTGCTGACCTGTGAACTCCTGAAGGCCCAAGGTTGCCAAGCCATGAGGTGTAGATGCCATCTGTGACCCTGTGACCCCTATGAGGGTGTCTTGTGCTGAGGGCTTCTGGTGACCTTTCCAAAGGGTGTCTCTGGACCAGCAGGACCTTTGCACTTTAGGGTCATCTCCCAGCACAGAAGGGGTGGGGCTGTCGGTCAGCTCCAAGAGGGGCTCTTCCCAAGGAGTGAGTGGGTGACTTTTCCTTCTCCAGGAATACTTTCCCCCAGGGGATGCCTCTTCCCAGGCCTCCTGAAATTCTCACAGAACCAGAGTCTCCAGGCTCCAGGAGTGGTGGGGTTCAGTCTTCATGTGAAGGGGTCGACCTTGGCCAGAGAAGGCAGGGAAGGACCACACAGATCTTGTTGGAGGCAGGAGAGTTTGGGGTCCCCTTTAGTAACTTCCCTTGGCCAGAGGATGGGCTGATCCCCTCTTTCAGGTGTAGAGGTGGGGTAAAGTGTCTTCTCCTAGGCCAGGGTCTCTCCCTGTGCCAGACACAGTACTCACACAGCAGAGTGCTGAATGGCCTCAGTCTGGCACAGGGTTCATGTAGGCCTACCATGGGCCAGGAGTAAGGGACGACCTGGGTGCGGAAGAAATGCTGGCCTCTTTGGGGACTGAGTGGGGAACAGGCACAGAGTGCCAGCTTGCCTGGGGGCTCTCCCTATCTAGGTGCTCAGCTCTCCCCAAGCCTGCTGGGCTCTCCATGCTGCCTCTCTTCCTGCTTCTGTCTGGTGTGTCTCCCACAGCCTCACACTGCTTCATCCCGTGACTGTATTTGGCTCCATCCTCAGCGCTTGGCCAAGCTCCACTGTTCCCCAAATCCTGAGGGGGGAGGAAATGGGCGTAGGAGAAAGAGACGGGGACAGAAACCAATTCAGAAACAGAGGGACTGATGCGAGTGCCAGGAGGGGTCCCTGGAGACAAAGCTGGAGAGCCATGGCCAGCCAGGAAAGCCCCTGTGGGGAAGCCTTTGAAGGCAAAGCTGGAGCTGGGGGCAGTAGGGCCTACCCTCTCCTCCTCTGACGCCTGCCTCTCCCACCCCTGCAGGAATGTGTGAGTGCTTTTATTGTTCCTAAAAATAGCCCTTCTTTTTTAGGGGTTGGGGTGAGGAGTCTTCTGGGCAGGGTCACCACATGTATGCCCCTGTCTCTGGGCTCCCATTCACTGTGTTCCCCAAAATAAGAGCCTCTCTGGGCTCCCATGCCCCATCCCAGCAGCTCTTTGTTCAAGCACATATGCGACTGTACCCCTCTCCTTCCCATAAGACTGCCAGGCCCCTCACAGTGCCATAGGGTTAGCAGCTCCTGGCTGCTGCAAGCTGTTTATACAGCCCTCCTGGACAGCTCTGGAAGAGTGAAGGAATGAGGGGTGCTGCCATTTACTCCCTCCTTCCACCCGGGTTCTGCATGCTCTGGCCTCTGCCCAACTGTCCTTCTTATTCCCTCCATTCCTTCATCCCTCCCCAATAAAGCTTTTGCTCCCCCCTGTCCTGAACCATGATGTCCTCTCCACTCTCCTGTCCTTCCAGGTCTGTCTCTGACCTGATGCCCCAGATGTCCCCAGCCCTGCTCCACAACTGTCATCCCCACCTCCTGTTCCACTGCTTTCCTTGGCAGAACAAGCCAGGGACCCAGAACTGGTGTAGGCACTGAGACCAGGGCCCTCTCTCTGTGCAGGAGAGGGTTGGAGGGGGATACATTGCAGGCTCTGGGCCTCCACACCCTGCCCTAAACCTGCAACCTTGGCCCCTCTATGACCTCTCCCCAGCTTTGGTTTTCTCTTCTGACCGTAGACCCTGAGCATCTCTACACATATTTCAGTCTCAAAAGGAAAGAAAGCCCAGCCAGTCTCACCTCCTCCTTCCTCCATTTTTCAGATGAGATAATCAAGCCCCAGAGAGGGGAAATGATGAACCTAAGAGCCCATGGAAAACTGGCCACGAGCTTTGGCACTGTATATCACTCCCCAGGGTCCCAGCTAGTGGGGCTCCAGGGGCCAAAGCAGGCTCCTCACAAACCCCACCCCGCCCTCCCAGCAGGCAGGCAGGCATCCAAAGCTATTTGCCTTTGGAGGACCCAGGAGCCAGAGAACAAACATCCGGATTCCCTGGAACCTCTCCTACTCTCCCTCCTCATATCCCAAGGGCAGCCTGGGAGCCAGTGAAGTACACGTGTACACACACATGTGCACATGCGCACACACGCACACACAGGCAGGGCCACTAAATGTGGGAGCTCTGGTGGGATTTTTGTGCCTATGAATCTGTGCAGAATCCTTAGAGGCCCAGAGCCCTGAAAGATTCTGCCCTCTATCAGACCCTCAGCTGCTATCTGTAATTCAAAACAAATTTCATCCTGGAAGTGAAAATCTAAATGGCTTTTTGTGTGGTTTTTCTGATGGCAAAATTCTGAGTATATGTAACAAAACTGAACTTATTTCTTACTTTGTGGGGAGCCCCTGCTTTTCTGGTGACCTAAATACATGTTGTCCATAATGGCATGTCCCTATGGACCATCATGTGACCGCAGCAGAATCTGTCCCTTGGGTTACTAGGAAAACATCTGTGTGGAAGTATATAAATTGTGCTTCTGTGGGAGACTGTGAGTGTAAACATGTGAGTATCCTGCGCCTTTGTGTGTACGTGGTCAATTGCACGTGGGTGACCTTCACTACTTCTACCCATGAACATGTGACGGGGGTGTTTGATGTGAGCCTGGGGCATGCAGTAAGGTGTGGCAGTAAAGGATTATGAGTATGTCAGTGGCTGTTCTTGTCTATAAATGAGTGAGTGAGTATATGGCTGAGGATGTTGATATCTGGGTGTTCCAATTCTCTCCCAACACCTCCTCCATCACCTTCCCAGATCTGGACCCCACCCCCACCCCAGCACACACTACACACATTAGACAAGTTTTTTAACCTTCCTCTGCTCAGTTTCTTCATCTGTAAAATGAGAGCTTTCCCCAGAGCCGGGCAGAGTGGCACATTCCTATAATCCCAGCACTCCAGAGGATGAAACAGGAGGAATGTGAGATTGAGGCCGATCTGGGCTACACAGAAAGCTCAAGTCTGGTCTGGACTACATAGTGAGACTCTGTCTCAAAAAACAGAAAACAAGAAAAGCTGCCCAGGTTAAACTGGAGCCATCCAAGTCTTGCCTAAACTGGGTCTCAGCAGGAGGCTGAGGTCACTTTGTGCAAATTGGAAAGAAGTGACCCCAACCCTCTAGGCAGATGCAGCACTGAGGGCCAAGTCTTGATGAAGACAGCAGGCTCAGTGGCAGTACCACCCACCCTTTACAATGCTTAAGAAGTAGAAGTCTTGCAGGTGATCAAGAAATGGCAGCTCCCTTTCTGTTTGCCTTCCATTCCAAGTGCATAGTATGGGACTAGAAGTCTCTGACTCTGGAACTAGGATGAACACATTCCAAATGAGGATCTGAGGACACCCATCTCCCTCTTAACTTCCCCTGCAGTGCTGTCCCCTTAACTCACCCTCCAGCCTTCCCCCAAAGATCAGGAGAAGGCCCTGCAAATACCATGAGAGGAACTGACCAGATCCAGGATGCAGAGACCAGTGAGGCTGGCTAGGGGTTCTAATAGCCCCAGCTCAACTCTTATTGTCCAAAAGGGAGACAGAGGCCTAGAGAGGAACAGGGACCTCCTTCCAGGGACACAAGCAAACTGCAAAGACAAGGCCTCTGCATCTGGGTTCATGGAGCCGAGCACTGGGCTCTGGGAACCAGGCATGTGGAGACCTCAGCTATTGGTATGGACCCCCTGTGCCTCCTCACCCTCCCCACAGGACCAGATCTCCTGCCGGTGTGATTAACCAAATTATGGGGCTTTTTATTGAGCAAATTGCATCAGCCTAATTGAATGAGGCTGCAGGAGCCTGGGCTGGAGGCTGACAGTGGGAGAGGACAGCAGGAACCGGGGAGAGAAAGATGTAGGAAAGTGGGGGTGTCACTAACAACACCAAGCAAGGGACAGACAGGGTGGGTAGAGTTAGAGAGGAGGGCTCCATCATACAGCACACCCTCCATCCTCCCACAGATGCTCCAGTCATCTGATGCTCCTGGAGTGCAAGGGCTTGAGGAGGCTGCTCTCCAGGGGACCAGGGAGCACTTACTAGCACCAGGACTATGTTCATTGCAAGCACTATTTAGTGTGAACCTGCCGGCAGCTCCATTTGATACTTGAAACTGAGGTTCAAGAGACAACATGTTGTGCTGAAGTCAGAGCCCAGGTAGGGCTGTCCGACACCATTCAGCTCTCCCTCACTCAGCACCAGCAGTGTGCCCTGGAGTGCTCTTGCCCTGCCCCAAGGAAGCCTTCCAGGGAAGCTCACAGCTGGGCCAGAGCACCGTTTTCCTATAGGATATATCTCCCCGTCCACTCTACAATGTCTATCCTCCCTCTGATGGTCATCAGCTGAGGCAGGGACTGATTGAGGCACCCTCATCATCCACGGAATGTCCTCAACCCCCTCGCTCACATACAGTATCTTACTCTGTCACTCCAAGATAACACACACACAGGAGTGCTGTCACCCTCATACAGCAGGTCTCACATACTCAGTGACACACACTCATTTCACAGTGTCCCACGTGGAACATCCCAAGGCCACACACAGTGATTCATCATCATCACCCTCACTCAGGGTGGTCACTATCACACATCATGCTCCCAAGGCCATTGTGTCACCATCTCACAGTGTCAGATACAGGTTCCATGCTGGCTGCATGACACTACCACATTTCAGCATCATACATGATCTCGTAGCATAAAATTGTAAGAAGAATAATAGTAATAATAATAATAATTCACCTTCAATGAAATGACATAGTGCCTGGGATTGGCCTGGGATTCTACAGAATGAGAAAAAAGGGCTGGGGATTTAGCGCAGCAGTTCAAGTTCTTGCCTCATAAGTGCAAGGTTGTGAGTTCAATCCCCGGTACTCCCCCAAATCGAAGAATGAGAGAAAATTTTGACATTTATATCTAATAAGGGACACATATTCAGAATATATAAAGAACTCCTACGGAGGTGGGGACATAGCTTAGTGCTAGAGCACTTCCCTAGCTTGCCCAAAGCTCTGTTTACTCTCTAGTACCACCACCACCACCACCACCAATAGCAACAACAAAGTCCTGCAACTCAGCAACACAAGTGAACAGTTCAATTAAAATAGAAACAAGCGACGTGAATAGGCATTTCTCCAAAGAAGATATACAAATGGCCAACAAGCACATGAAAAGATGCTCAATATCATGAATCTTTAGGGAAATGCAAATCAAATCTACTGTGAGATAACATCTCATACCTACTAGGATGACTACCATCAGAGAAACCCAGAAAATAACAGGTAATGGACAAAATGTAGAGAACCTAAAACCATCATGTACTGTTGATGAGAATGTAAAATCATGCAAATACTGCCAAAAACAGTTGCTTCTCCAAATAAAATAAACAGAATTCCCATATGATCAAATAATTCTACTTATATTTATATACTCAAAAGAATTGAAAGCAGTCTTAAAGAGATCTTTGTACACTTGTGTTCATAGCATTATTGACAACAGCCATATTACAGAAATAAATGAGTGTTCATTGATGGATGAATGGAGGAGCAAGATATGGTAGGTATGAAAATATAATGAATGTTTCAGTTTTTAAATTTCATTACAAGCTGGGTGTGGTGGCACACTCCTGTAACCCCAGCACTCCAGAGGCTGAGGCAGGAGGATCCTTGCAAGTTTGAGACCAGCCTGGGCTACAAAGTGAGCCCAAGGCCAGGCCTGCATAGTCTCAAAAAAAAAAAAAAGACAAGATAAATTTTTTATTACAGTAAAAGACATACAGTATTGCCACTGATCTCCCTCAAAATACTCCCTCTCACTTCAAACACTTATTTCATCATTCTCTTCTGAAACAATTCTGGAAGTCCTCTTTCATGTCTTTAGTTGTGCTGTTGTGGTACCTCAGGGTGCTGAATCAATTCAAAACACTTATTTTTCACGGTCCTTTTGACTTTAGGGAAGAGCCAGATGTCACATGATGCTAGATCCAGTGAACAAGGTGGAAGAGGACACACCTTAATGTTTCCACAAGCCTGCCTTTCCATTGGATGGCTCTTGGCAACAGCATTCATTGTATTTCTGATCACACCCCATAAAGATATGCAGAAAACAGGACTCCTAGACCTGCTTATGAAAGTGGTAAGAACAATAGAATGTGTATGTTTGAAGCAAAGGAGACTATTTTGAGTGAGATTAATTGCAACATGTCTTTTACTGTAATAACTTTTTAATTTAAATATTCACTGTGTATTTCAATCATACTGTGTACAATAGAATATTATTTGGTCATTAA
Organism: Dolichotis patagonum; assembly: GCA_004027295.1. Lineage (NCBI taxonomy): Eukaryota > Metazoa > Chordata > Mammalia > Rodentia > Caviidae > Dolichotis > Dolichotis patagonum. Next base: position 46,728 of record PVJX010002811.1, on the reverse strand, counting down.
AAAAAGAAAATCCTGTACATGCCATAACACAGATGAACCTTAAGGACATTATGCTAAGTGAATACACAAGCTAGTCACCAAAAGACACATTCTGTGTGATTCTAATTATATGAGGTGCCTAGAGTCATCAAATGGGGCCAGGGAGGGATTATTGCCAGGGGCTGTGGTGGGCATTGTTGCTTAATAGGCAGAGATTCAGTACAGAAGATAAAAGGGTTCTGGAGACTGGTTTAAAAGCAATCAAAATGTAGTTTAATACAATGAACCACACACTCAGGCATGGATGTTAAGGCAGTAAATTTTATGTTATGTATATTTTACCTCAATTAAAAAAATTTTTAAAACTTAATGGGAAATGAAAAACAAAGTGAGGAGGAAATAAAAGATGTAAACATAGCCAAATCTTGACAACTGTTGAATTTGGGTGATGGCATATGGCAGTTTATTGTGCTATTCTCTTTAGTATTGTGTGTGTTTGAACTATTCCACAACAAAATATTTTAATCTGCCCTGACCGCACCTCTTTCCAGCAACCGCACCCCTTCTCTGCATTGCTCAAAGCTCAGGGTCCCTAAAGGGTTGTCTGTGCTCATTTCTTCAGCTCCCACACACTGTCCAGCCGGGCCAGTTGGGCTGCTGGCCCCACCTGTCACCGAGAAGGTTCTTATCAGCCTGGCACACCCACAGGGCCTGTGCAGCACAGTCTGCGCACCCCGCCGTCCCTCTGCCTTGAGCCTCTCTCCCTGCCTGGCCTCCTCCTCCTCCCTGGTGGCTCCTCTGTCTTTGCGTTCCTCCTTCCATCTGCAGCATGTGCAGGGCGAGGGGCTCTGTCCTTGCCTCCACCTCTTCTGTAGTTACACTTCCTCCCTACATTGTCCCAGCCAGGGCCACAGCTTAACGACCTACACCTGTTAACTCCCAACTACATGCCGGGACAGCTTTACCAGCATGTTTGGCTTAACACCTCCAATAGAAGCCTGTCAGTCTCTGTTTCTCCCACCCCTAGCTGTGACCATCCCCTTTCCCCTGGTCTTTCCCATCTCAGAAACATTTCGGGGCTCCATCACCTGGTTTGCCAAACCAAAAACCTGACCTGGCAGTTACCCTCAGTTTTCCCTCCCTGCTCACCTCCTCGGTCATTAACAAGTTCTGTTGCTTCTACCTTTCCAGCACCTCCAAAGCTTGGCCACTTCTCAGGAACCTCCAGCTGGTCTGTGCACCTCCCCTCTGCACTGTCTCTCTTCCCTTATCACTCAGCAGCCAAAGCAGTTTTCCAAATCATCCCTTGATGATTACTTCCCTGCCTGAACCTACTGGTATCTTCTCATGACAGTGCCACACACAGCACTGTGTGCTCACTCCTCACACTGTCACACTACACAGTGTCACACATGCAAAGTCCGGCGCGGGGTCATGTGCATCACACACTTTTGCACACTTGATGTCACTCCACGCCGCACTCTCATTCGCACATGGAGTCCACCTTCCGGCATCTTCTTGGTCTCCCAACTCAGTATCAAACACATGAGCCACAAACTCAGGACCACACTCTTCATCAAGCAATACCATTTGCTGGTGTTTAGGTATCTGATGTTCATGACATCACATCTTCCATGAACCCATCATTACCCTCAATGTCACACACTTGGTGGAATGCCCACAGTCTTACACACTTCAATCACACCCTGGTCACATATTCAGTGACTCACCTCCTCTTTGCACAGTACCCCATATATTTGGTATCACATGTCACAAGCCCAGTGTCACACATCCAATAAAACACCCACGGTCTCACGATCAGTGTCTCACATCATCCTTGACATCACGCTGGGTCCCAGAAACCCTGCTCCCCTCCCCGCTGGACAGTCACAGAGCTGCTGCCCTGTGTCACGGCTGTTTCCTGTTGTTGTGCTCAGAGTCCTCAGCTCCTGCTTGTTCCTTCAAGGATTTCCTGTTGTCAGGGCTCAGGCCTGGCCCAGTCTGGGATACAGAGCCCAAAGCCCCAGAGCTGGCCTGCAGAAACCCTGGGCTCCTCTGTCTCCCCACTGATGCTGGGTGGGTTCGTGGGTTTTTTCCATCATCCCCCATTCAAGTCACCTGCATCCCCAAGTGCCTGGGTTTGTGCTGGCCTCACTGGGATGGGCAGAGAAGGAGAACTCTGGGCCTTGCGTGGGGTTCCCAGGCCTGTGCTCCCCAGGGAGGAAGCCTGCAAGCTGCTGCCTACAATGTCTGAATAACTTTGGACAAGACCAGCAGGACCTTGGGCGGAAGCTTCTGGAAGCCTGAGGAAGGGCAGATGGAAGAGCATTAAAGTTAGGAAAAATGTCCCAGAGAAAGCCACCCCCGAGGAAGGGCTGAGAGCTAGGATACATGGAGGAAGAGGAAAAAAAGCATTCCAAGGAGGGGTACTAGAGAGAGGAAGTCTTGGAGGTTGTCAAGGAAGAGACGGGGTTGGAAGGGCTGACAACAGGAACGTGAGAGGTCAGTCTGAGGGATTTGGAGAAAACAGATTTCTGTCTCTCAGCCAGCAGCATTCAGATGCCTGCTCCAAGCAGGGACCTCAGGGCACAGCCTCTTTTCTGGCCCTGCCTGTGGCCCCACAGATGGCCCCCCGGTCAGCCCTCAGGAAGGACACAAGGAGGCCGTGCACACGCTCCCCACACAGCCTGAGATAAATATTTCCCGGGAAACGGAACTTGTTCTCTCTGTGTTTACAGCTGAGGGCCAGGCAGGACAGCAGGGGCAGCGGTGGGGAGGGGTTGGCTGGAGCAGCCTCATGCTGGAGCCCTCAACATCTGGCTGGGCTCTGCCTCTAGCCTGCTGTGCTCCTCTGAAGCAATCCTTGCCTCTCTGAGATCCTTCCCAGGTTCTCGAAGGACTGGTCTCCCTGGGCTTCAGCCTGCCCACAGTCTGGGCTTTTCTCAGGTTGTGTTTCTCTGTGTTCGAGTCCCAGGGCTTGATGCCTTCCCTGCAGACTGGGCTTCTTTGATGGCTGCACTTGTGATGCCATCTCTGTCCTGTCCTAGTCAGTCAGGCGTATGGACAGATGGAAGATGGGAAGATGGGAAGACAGACAGATGGGCTGCAGTAGTAGGTGAAACCACCTCCCAGGCCCCTGGTCACTGTATATCTCAGGCTTGTATAGCCCGACAGGTGGGCACAGGCATATGGTAAGGCCTCAGTGCCCCCATAAATGCCAGATTCGATGGCCAATTTGTTGGCAGCAGCTCCTGTGGGTCCATGGGGCATCATAGAGGCCACTTGTGATGTGCAGGACCCAGAAGGAGCAGCGGGGCTGGCAGTGAAGAACATTCACTCTAGAACTGCAAACTCGGGGCTGCAGAGTGCCCCTTGCAGTGGCCCTTCTGGCCTTACCCCAGTGCTCCCTGCTCAGGAACCTGTGCCCCCAAACATGTGGTGACTCCTCCTAGAAGCTGACACAGGCTGACTAACCATCACCCACCCGCCACAACTGATGAATGCTATTCCACATCTAGGCCTCTCACTCACCATCACTGCCCTCTACCTCAGCCCCAAACCAGAGCCTCAGCCTTCTTCAGGCCACAGACTGCAACAGAGGTTTTTGGAGTTAAGGGCTCAGCACTGAGCCAGCCTCCTGCGGTCCCCTCTGGGGCTGAGTCTTTGTTCCAGGCTCCGCTATCTGCTTGATCCCAGCTCTGTGCCTTCCCAGCTTGTTGCCTTCAGCTGGTCCTGTCAGGCCCACGAACTTCTCTGACTGCCCAGCAGGTCTCTGCTCTCACTGGTCCATGGCCTTGTCCCTCTCCATCTGTCACAGTTCCAATGTCACCTCCTCCAGAATCTCCAAGACTGGCCTAATCCAACACTGGACCCTACTCACAGCCATTCTCATGTATTCAAGAAGTCTTTACTGAGCACCTAGTATACACCAGGCCTATGCTGGGCCCTGCAGGTGCCCTTGAGAGGTGCAGGCAACTCTGTTTATAATCACGTGGGAAAGAATGGCCAGCTCACATAATCATGTAAGGAGCAAGTTACCAGCTCGAAGCTCAGGGAAACTTGGGAGCTGTGAGTGCCCAGGAAAGGGAACAAACTGACTCACTGAGAGCTGGAGAGAACCATCTGAGAGGACTTCACAGAGGAGGTGACATTCAGTCTGGGCCTTGAAAAAGAGTAGGTAAAGAAAAAAGAGAAACCTGCTCCAGACAAAGAGGTAAGTGTGAGCAAGGAGGCCAAACAAACTGGTGGCGTGAGGGAGCGAACATGTCTATGAGGCCGAAGCACTGGTATAGTGGGGGTGGGGGCCCAGTAAGCAAGGGGGGCAATGCCATGCCAAGGGGTGTAGTCTTATTTATCTTCAGGGTAGCAATAGAGCAGTCAGTACTGGGCTGTACCTTTGAGAGCTTGGTGTGGATACCTGTGCCCTTGTCCCAGCCTGCTTCTCCTAGATGGGGCTCCCAAGACCCCATCTGGACCCTGAGAACTGGCACAGAGAGGGAGGACATTGACCAGTGTGCTCAGCTCACTAACCTGATCTGTCTGAGCCCCAGCGTCTGGAAAGCAATGATGCAGAAGCCTGCGATCAGGTGGAGGACCCCAGGCTTCACTTGAAGAGATCCTACCACCACCACCCAGCTGACCAGAGGCCAGGAAGCCACCCCAAGGGAGTGTGCTGAACCCATGTCACTGCATGGGGATGGTTTGGGCAATGCTGCTCCCCTGGCTGCCACTCAGCAGTGCCAGGGGAACATGCCATGCCCATAGAACTTCCGCTAGCTTCGGCCAAGCCCCCAGCATGCCCCGCCTCATGGGGGTACATCCAAGTCCTGGTGCCAAGGATCGAATCCTGGAGGGGGACAAGGAAGGGGCAGCTCTCCGAGGACCTGCTGTGGGCCAGGCACTCACACTCATCTTTGTAACTTCTCCCAACGTCTCTGTATGTTAATGCTCAACAATTGTGATTCTGCCCTGTGATGCTGGAGGATCTGACCCTGCTTGCAGATGATGAGACTGATATTTAGTCTACTAAGCAATTGGACCAAGATCACAGGTGGAAATGGAGAAACTGGGACTTGAACCGATGCTTACCTGACCCCTGGTTCATCCATTCTGTGAGGCAGTTTGTCTCCTCAGCCTCCAAGCAAACAGAGTCCTCAGCAGGCTCCCCAATCCCTCTCCCACTTTCTCTCCAGCATCCTATAGTCTGACCAATAACTTGGGTCCTGGTTTTCTCTAACGTTGTCCTCTCCAAGTTGAAGAGTCCCTGAGGGCATCCCTTCTCTTCCCCAGCAGGGCTGAGCATGGGAGGGAACTCAGGGTGAGGGTGATGACAGATCCAGAAACAGAGCAGACGCTGTCAGAAGCTTAGGCAGACAATGAGCTTTAGGACAGGTGTGGGGTCTGGGTCAGGACAGCACTCAGAGCTGAGGTGCTCATGGCCTGAGATGCTTAATCCCAGGGAGAAGGCAGAGAATCCAGGCAAAAGACAAGCTGAGACAGAATACAAGGATGGGCACAAAAGGCTCATCCATCGTGGAGAGGATAAGGTTGGTAGAGTGGCAAAGGGACAGAACTTGAACTTGGAGAGAGCAGGGTCAATGGCTAAGGATAAGTGTCTGCGCACAGAGGCATGAACAAGAACCCTAGAACTGGCTTCTTTCCCTCTAGGCTCAGTTCCTGCTACCCAGGAGGGCCTCGGCTTCTCCGAATCTCTTCCCTTCATGGCTTTCTGGGTGGGTGACAAATTTCCAAATCTCCCTTCCCTCATGGCTTCCTAGGTGGGTGACAAATCTAGTCTTTTCTGGCAAGTGGTCGAGGCTGCTGAGACACTGCCGGCTCCCAGGAACACCATCTGTCCTGGCTCTGGAGGGAGCTCCTGCCCCATGGGGAATGCCATTGGCAATAAATAAATTAATAATGGCTCTCCAGGCCCTGCCCTCCCTGTCCCTTAGCCAGCTCCCAGCAACAGGGCCCGGTCCCACTGGGAAGAACATTCTTAGCCCTGCCTCCTTCCCACCTTACACAGAGGCAGGGAACCAGGGAGGCACCTGGACTCCACTCTGCCAGTTCATTCACAGCACCCTCTCTAGGGTTCTCCAAATGTAAAGTGAGAACCAGAGGAGGGATTGTGGCTAAAATGCCTAGCACAGCCAGCTTCCTCCTCTCCGCTGGCCTGGGCCCATGAGCTGACTCACAGACCAATTCACGTAAATACACACACCATACACACACACACGCACGCCATTTTTCTTTCTCACGGAACCCAGAAGATTCCTTCAAGGCATCCCAAAGGCATAGCCAAGGGCTGGGGCTTTCACCTCTTCTATTAACAGAAATGCTCTGGCTGGGCCAATAGCAGGCACCCATGCAGAGCAGTGGTAACTCAGGTATGAAAAAGGCAATTCCCCAGGGTTGAGGGGCATACAGGTCAGAGAAGATGGGCCAGCTAGACAGACATGCAGTCACATGGCAGAGAAAACAGGGTGCTAGTGGCACACACAGTGGGCGACAGACAGCAGATACCCCAGCGTCCAACTGCCAGGCAGGAGAGCTCAGAAGAGGGAGTGTGAGCCAGCTGGGTCTGGAGCTGATGGAGGGCAGGAGGACATCCCAGAAGAGGGAGGCTAGAGCAGAGCCCAGAGGAATTTAGGAAGCCGGAGGGGCGTAGGCCAGTAGGAGGAGTTTTGGAGAGGGAGGTGTGGATGAGGGGGAACTATGTCCAACCAAGCAGGGGCATCCGAAGGGGCCAAGGGATGGGAACATGGAGAAATGTTGAGCAAGAGAATGGCAAGTTCCAGTCTGTGTATTAGAAAGAGGCTTCTGGCAGCCTCACAGAGGATGCGGGCAACTGAGAGAAGGCAGCCAGGAAATGTTAAGGGAGCTGAGGGATGCAAGACTCAGGCGGCAGCAGGACTGGAGACAGGACAGGAACTCGGAAAGTTCTCAGAGCAGAAAATCAACAGGGAGTTGTCAGTGAGGGTAGGGAGGATAAGAAAGGAGCCTGAAATGACTCCCAGGTGAGCTGGCAGCAGGAGGCATCCTCAGGGCCAGGAACCCAAGGTTGTGTACACATAGAGTCAGGGGAGATGGTGTTGGTGTGGGGTAAACCTAGGATGGAGGGGGTGGGGCTGGGATTCGGCTCCAGCCTCCCAGTCCTCCTAGGGGTGAAGGCAGCCCTCAGACTGACCTCCAGCCTGCGCCCCCACCCCCCCAAGCCCACCCACTCCTCCCTCCGATGAGCTCTCACCTCCAGTCGGTCTTCTCTACTCCCCAGGGGCTCTGGCTTCTGTGCAAGGGGGTCCTGGCTGGCTGCAGAGACAAGAAGGCCAGGGGCTGAGGCCTGCCAGGCCGCCTCCCCTTCCCCCAAGGCTGCCGTCCTGGCAGCCCCCAGCAAGCCCACAGTAGGTTCCTACCTCAGGGAGCCTTGCCTAGTTGCACCCTGCTCCCTTCTTGCTCTCTGCTTTCTGCTTCTGCTCCCTGCTTCTTTCCCTGATTCTGTAGGGTTCTACAGAGCCATGTCCTTTCTTTCTGCCCAGCATTCCTAAGGAATGGAAAGATGGAACTTTACCTTGTAAAGCCTGCTCCAATTTGCTTCTTCCTAAGAAACTCCACCAGCCCTCTCTAAGCCTCATTTTCCCCATGTACAAAATAGGATCTGCAAAGTCCACCTGGCACAGCCACTGAGCCTCCACAGTAAGCTGGATCTTTGCTCACAGACAACCAGAGGAGCTCCCAGCCCCAGGGTGCTGTGAATCCCTGGTGAGTGTGATCTCATGGGTTAGCTCCCACCCCAGCCTAGCACTGAGTCTCCTTGACCCCAATTGTACCCCCCACCCACTGCCCACCAGCAACTAGTCCTTGAACCTGGGCAGTGGAGACACTGTCACAGGGCCTGGCAGACTACTCGGAAAGCAGCTCACTTCCAGAAAACCCAGCTTTTTACACAGGCACTGCCCTGGGGCAAGCTATGGGCTCCTGCCCCTCCCTGCCCCCACCACCAACAACACGGCCAGGATCGGACAGGCAGTGGGATATTCTGAGCCTGGCTTCGTTCCCGTCAGCTGCTGGCCGCCATGCCAGCCTGGCGCGGGTGCAGGGGCTGATTTGATTTGGCAGCTTCGGAAGCGTGTGGTGGGGACAGGGAGCGGGAGGAGGATGAGACACCCATCCCTGCTAGGAAATAAACAGCCTCAAGCACTCAGCGAGCTTGGGGGGAGAGCACAGTCTGGCATGAGGAGGGACTTCTGAGTTTCCTGCCTGGTGTCACCCTCTTCTCACCCAGACACTGGACACCTGCCCACCTGCTGGAATCTTTGGCTGTCTTCGGGTGACCCAAGGGGTGACAGTACTACACCTGGTGTGTGGATGTTTGTGGAGTGTCTGTGGCAATGCATCTGGTTGTTTCACAAATCCCTGTGTCTTGCTGGGTCTCCCTGCTTAGCTGTGTCTGCAACTGGGTCTGACTGTCGCCCAGGGTGACAGTGTGGGGTGAGGATCTAGGAGTGACCATCTCCCGAGGTGGCCATGGCAGTGTGGCTGGACCTCTGCAGGGGACGACTGCCTGCTATAGCGTGACGAGGTCACTCATGTGCCCGACTACTGTGCCAGAGCATGCACTGGCTCTGCCCTCATTGCTTCCCTCTGTGCGATGACCCCACTAACCCGGCTGTGTCCGGCAGAGGAAATGACGAGGGCTGAGATAATCGCCTGACCCCTTTTGTCCACAAAGCATGAGCCTTCTCTTCCTGATGTCTGTGAATTGCATTGCCCAGCAGCCCCTTCCTCCTGGCCCCAGAGAGGAGGCCGTGCTGGTTGTACTTGATTCTCCAGCTGCCCCCAGGCCTGTGGCCACTCCTGGAGAGGCCATTCCACAGCACAGAACCCTAAGGTTACCAAGGTTCCTGCTTGTCCCTTCCTGGTTCCCCTCATAGGAAGAGGGGTCTCAGTTAGGCCTTCACAGCTCCTCCACTACCTGGCATCAGGGCTGACACAGGGATTTGTGAAACAACCAGATGCATTGTCACAGACATCCCTCTCCCCCTTCTGCAGCTGTACAACCCAGTCCACTCTCAGTCCCAGGTGCCCTGGTAATCTGCATCAATGCCAATTTGCAGCTGGGACCCTTGAGGCTCTGGGGTCCATATTGTGCAGTTAGAGAACCAATGGGGGAAGGTGATCAGGGCTTCTGGTTCTCTGTCCTCTGCCCCATGGTCACAGGGGTCAGACTAGGACTCTAAGTGGACCACTCATCTGTGCTCGAGACACCAGGCGGAGAGATCAGGGTAGGGTAGAGCCTGCTTTGGGGAAGATGCAACATTTCATCTGTTACCGCCTCACTATTGTCCTGCTGTCCTCTGGGGACCTCAAAACTCACCCCACCCAGCCACAGGAAGCTGAACCCTCTTGAAGATTCTGAAGTGGGGCTCCAGGACTGAGGGAGAGACAGCCTTGTCCTTGGTGTCACAAAATAAGAACTGAGGCTCATAAAGCTCAGCTGTCCCAAAACAGCTAATGAGATGGAGAAGGCCTGTGGCAGGCCCGAGAAGCTTCCAGGAGGAGGAACATAGAGACTCACAGGAAAAGGAAGATGTTAGGTACCATGGTAGCCTCCAAACCATGTGGTTAGGATTTCACCCAGAACTTCTGTGTACTCAGTATATACTTGCATGTATCCATGTGTCTGAGCACATGCATGCAATCCTAAAAGCAGAGTCTGCCCAAGGTAGGGGTCAGCCAGGCAATGGGGACAGTAGAGAAGAAAGGGATCTGGATGAAATAAAGGAAAGGACAGTAGCTCAGGGCCAGGGGAAAGGGCTTAGGAAAGAAGCCCATATGCTTCAGGAAATGCCTGTGTGCTCAGCCCCCTGCTGGTCTGCCACATCAGTTCTCAAACCCTGGAAACGTGGCACCAAGGGCAGGGTGTGTCCTGAGCCAGGGGTGGAAGCCGTACCGCTTTGAGCGCTGCCACAGCCTGCTGTGTGACATTGGACAGGACTTTCTCCTCTCTGAACAAGTTTTCTCACTCAAAGAAAAAGCTTGGAGTTGGTGACCTCTGAGGGTCCTTCCCAGTCTAACTATTGTTGAGAGAGATCTACACCCCAAAAGAGCCAGAGATAGAGATGTCCAGGGGTTGGGAGAGAGTTCAGGACCAGGCAGAGTTGAGAGGGAGAGTGGGACAGCAGAAGATGGCAGGCTGGGAGGCTGGGGAGGGTCCTGCCTCCACTGCTGCTCCCTAGGTGTCCCGGTGAAAAGGGGAGGCTGGGCAATAAGGAGCACCCGGAAAATCAGAATAGGGATTCTAGGTCCTGCCACGCAGAATGTCCTACACGGCTGGGATCTGCGATCTCACAGGTCACGGAAGCCCTCAGACGAGTGCAGCCATACTGGGCTCCTAAGGGCATAACTGGGAAGGATCTAGAAGGCCAGAATCCTCCCCTGGAACCCTTGTCCCTCCCCAACTCTGGACTGAGTGCTAAGGCATGAGCTAGACCCAAGAGAGATACTGGACAGCTGGACTGGCCTTGTTCTAGGCTGGGGCTAAGAACCTGTGACACAGACAGTGAGGCCCCATCAGCTCTTGAAGACCCTTGACCCTCAGGAAAAGAGCAAGGGTCTTCCCTCCTTGGCTGGTATGAAGGGGTGCTCACAGAATTCTCTGGCCATCCCAGTCTCTATCACCGCCTGGGCCCTCACAGGCAGGCGTTTGTGTGTCTCCATGCCTATGTCCAGGAAATGCTCATCTCCTGTTTTCTCCTCAGTTTGGGTTGCCAGGAAAGGGGGGGGGCGGTAAACAGGCCTCTCCCTCCTCTACTGTCCACACCTCTGTCCAGAGACTTTGGGGCTGGGGGGAAAAGTGCTCTCTGCTGAAGTCTGAAATGATTGGGGAATGAATGAAGGCTGGAACTCCCCAAACCTGCAAGCTTAGGGATATCTCTTGCATATACACACATCAGTTCTGTTGTGGCAGAACTGTCGTGGCAGGAGGGACTGTGTGAGGGTTGAAAGGGTCTTCCAGGTCTTCAGTCTCCTGTAGTAGCATTGTGCCTCTCCCTCCTTCCCTTCTTCACTGGGATGGGACTGGGGGGACCCACCATCCCAAGCTATCTGTCTCCATTGCTTCTTGTTATGTTTTTAATAACTGAACATTGACATTAACAAGGCAGGTGGCTGCAGCTCTTCCCAGCAGCTCCATTTAGAATCACTGAATCATCAAATCATCAAATCCTAGAATCCTGGATGCTGCACAGAATGTCCGCATCTTCAGCTCCCTGAGTCTCAGCATCTTAAAGTCACAGAATGTTGGAATCACAACCACACACCACCCAGTCCTAGCTCGAAGTTGAGAGTTGTGGAAGGTTAGCTTCGTCCCAATGAGAGCTCCAAACCAACAAGCCCAAATTCTCAAACCACACACCCCTCGAGTTAGAGCTTGCACAGTCCTCAGAGATATAATAAGAAAATATACCTCAGAAAATGGCCTCGGGCAAGATTACCAGAGAGTAGGAACCTGGAGATTGCAGAATGCCTGTGTTTCAGGAAACACGGAACTTTCAAATGCTGAAATTCTGGTGTTTGTACAGGGACATGCTGCTTCTCAGCTTGCTAACTGCCCCTTTCAGCTCTCAAGCTTTCCTCCTACTTTCTGCACCCTGACCCTGGGTGTCCCCAAATAGAGGCAACCGTGGTTGAGGGTGTCCAGGACTAATTCCCTCAAGCAAATGCCTGCCCATTGAAGCCACCAGCTGGAGGCTCCCCAGAGGAGGCTCCCCCTACAACCCGACAGCTCCTCTCCAGGGAGCTGAACAGGAAGGAAGGCCCCCAGGGCCACCACATCTGAGGCAGTGGCTCCAATGGAGCTGGATCCAAAGTCCAGGGAAGCAGCCAAGGCTGACAACTTACATTAGAAGGATTACGTATGTTTAGCATTTTTATAAATTTACATTTCTCCTTTTGGAATATTTGCATGCATTTTTGGATGTGAATTTTATTATTACATTTCACAGATGTTTTAATTTTTTATTTCAGAACATTCTTGGCCCAGGACAGATGTCGAGTTTGCCATGGTATAGGTAAGGACAGCCCAGAGCAGGGTCCAGCTCTCGGTGGGCAGGGGAGGGCTCTCTTTAGCCTCGAAGCTCATGACCTCCTGGGAAGCCTTCCAGAGACAGGCCCAGGTTTTGCCCTTACACACGGTCTTCTATCCTGTACCTCTCAGACACCCAAAGCAGCAAAGCAGCAGCATTCTTCCCATGCTCACCTTTGACTCTGCAGCTGACCCTCTCCCACTCCCATCTCTCCCTCCCCTCCATCCTCAGCTCTTTCTCTGTCCAGATCTCAGCCTTATTCCCATCCTATGGCCTAGGGAGCTCCCTCACACACAGGCCTGAATATCACTTCTCTTCCTTCAGCCTCTCCCCTAGTGCTAGTTCCCTTTGGAAAACGTCCCAAGTCCTTAACATGGCTTGTAAGTCCTGCACAATTTGGCCTGTGCCAGCCTCACCAGCCACATCTCTTGTGGACTGATGCTTCACTCTTCCCCTACCACCTGCAGAATCCCACCATCTTAGCTGCCTCACAGTCCAGAATCCTGCTCCGTGCGAGGACTGTGGAGCCAGGGAACACAGGCTCTTCTCACTCGGTCACCAAAACCATCAGAGTCCCCCTCCTTTCTGTCCAGAACTTTCTCCTGGCTTATCCCTTAGCTCTCAGATTTGTTTTCTCTGGAAGCTCCCCTCTTAACTTCTTTCCCACTCAGGGCTGAATCAGGCGTCCCAGCTCTGTTCCACCACAACTCCTGAGTTTATCTCCATCATTGCCTTTCATCTGTGATCCTTTCCCACTTCAGTCTTGGGGACCTAGGTAGGACTGAGCTACTTTCCATAGGACAGATAAGTGTTGCTCAGACTTGTGGAGAACTTCAAGCCGTCACTTTGCTCATCTCTACCTACATACAGTGGGCCCTCAAGCCACCAGTGGCCTGACAGATGAACAACTTGGGTTATAACCAGGATTTTAGTTTTAACTTACAACCAAAGCCTTGAGTTATGCTGGCTGCTTGTGTTTCCAGATGGTCTCAGATACTGGTATAACCCATAGAGTTCTGGAAGGAACATTACAACATCCTTTCTTTTATGGACCAGTGTCTCTCTAAGGACTCTGAGATCTGTATATGGGAGGGAGACTTTGGAGGCCGTGTAGAGGAGGCTGAGCCTTCCATTGACAACCTGAGTTACAACCAGCCCTCGGGAACAAATTGAGTTCGTAAGTCAAGGTCCACTGCAGTCACTGCTCACTGTTGCACACCTGTAAATACTAAATGGCATGTGACATGGATAGGCAGAGCAGGATGCTCAAAAGAGGCATGAACCCCTGGGCTGGGCTGGAGGCTTCCTGGAAAAGGTACTGGGGGCATCCTCCACTGATCAACAGTTAGGAACAAGCTGCAGAAAGTACCCAGGCCAGTCCCAGGCCACCAGAGCAAGCTGTCAGAGGGAGAACAGAGTCTGCAATGAGGGCAACTCTTTGCCCCCAGCACATGATAGTATCCCCAGAGAGATTAGCTGTGCATTCAGGGAAGGCTTCTTGGGAAAAGAGCTATTTCCAGCTTATTTAGGGGTAGAGATGAGTCAGGCTAGAGAAAGTGGTGAGAGACAGGGATATGGAAAGGAAAGCTCTGTCTCTTCTTGCCCTTCTCATGGGAAGTTGAGGTCGTGGAGGTGGGAGGTGGATGAGCAGAAGGAGCAAAGAAGGCTGAGGAGAAATGGAGATAACATCAGTGTTGACACCATGGTCAGGGCTAGTATGGATGGCTAGGGCTGGCAGGGAGCAGCTCCCCAGCTGTGGCTGGGAAACGTTTCCTGTCTCTTTGCCAGGGGGGTCATTAATAATCATTTACCCACCACAGGCAGCACAGAGGCCAGCCAGGGAGCAGCATGGTGCTGGGGCCAGAACCCAGCCTAACGGCTAGGAAAGCTGAGTAATGGCATCAGCCTGACACCTTGCTGTCAGGCTGGACCAGTCACCTGACCTCTCTTGGTCTCAGAATGCTGGCATAAGGAGAGTCTGATGGAGATGCTGCCCTGTATTGTGCCTCAGTTTCCCTAGATGGTAGCCACTGAGCTGCCAAAGCTACAGAGCAGTTATGGACATCTAATGACAGGACTGGTCTATGCCAAGCTCAACCCAGGACAGAAGGGACAGGGGGACAGGGAGACCCAGGCTCAGCCCCTAAGACCTGCCATCGTGCACATGTGGGGGCCCCATAGAACCAACCAGATACAGTTTAGGTTGGGGGAATCATGGGAGGGAGAGACCAGATCCCTTAGGCCTTGAGTCGGGACATACGATGTGCCTGCACATAGAGGGTGGGAGCTGTGTAAGACCAATTTGGTCACCACCATGACCTGACCATTTAAAACTGCACCTGTGTGACAGAGTGGGGGTTCCAAAATATTTTTAGACAATTGCATGAGTTAAATGACATTCATGAAGGGACCTCAGAATTTGGAAAGAAGTTCCTAAAAGATGATAACGATGATCCCTATGATGGCAATGATGATGGTGACAATAAACCATGATAACAATGGTCTGGCCAAACAGCATAGATGGGAAAAGATGACACGAAAGCTTGAACAGGTGGGAGGCTCCAAAAGGGCGATCCAAAGCCAGAGCGTGTGACTTGGTATCAAGGTCCCTGTTGCCAGTTGGCCAGAATCCTTCCCAGCCCCAGGTTCTATTCCCCTGCCCACCCCAAAACACTTTAAGGCCCAGCACACCTTCCAGAAGGCGACCCTGAAGCATGGGCCTCAGCACCTTGCCCTAAGCAACTGCCTGTCCTTATGCCTCCAGCCTCAAGAAGTATTGGGCTTATGCTATCAAATACCAGTTGGGAGGCTGCCCAGAGGGTTTTCTCATATTTTCCAGCTTCCTCTGGAGCGTGCGGCCTGGATCCTCAGCTGACTGGGATCTCCTCATCAGATTACAGGGTCCTCAAAGGTATGACCGTGTTTCTTCTTTCAGATAAGGATCTCTGTGAAGCCAGGGACTATTTTTCTTCCACTAGACACAGAGTCAACAAAAGAGATAGACTGAGATCTTCTGGGGGCCACAGCCTCACAAAGAAGGGAAGAAGAAAAGGAAGCATAGAAAAGGGTGTGCTTAGCTGCTCAGCACCCCTGAGTGGATATGAGCAAGAAAAGGGCTGGGCTACCACAGGATGAAGAGTGTAGAGTTAGCAGGCTTACTCAACTCAAGCCCAGCCCAGGCTGCTCTGGCGCCAAGGGGCATCACCAGGGACACTATCTAGCCTCACTGCCTGCACTGCACTCTCTCTTCTTTGAAGCACCATGAGGTGATAGTAAAGACAGTGACCTTACTGACACGTGCCTCCCTTCCCCCCTCTCCCAACCCTGGCACAAACACAAGAGGGCCAAGAGGCAAAGAACAAAGGTTCCTGGACTATGACATTGTCTGCCGCCCGCCTGTCCAGCGCCTGCTCAGCAGGAAACCCAAAACAAAGGCTTTGGTCAAAGTGAGAAGGATAAAGGGCAAAGGGTAGGGGCAGCCCGGTTGTGAGGGCGTGCAAGGGCATCTCTAGGGACCTTATTGGGAGGGAAGCAAGAACAGGATGGCAGCCAAGCCCTCCCTGCACACACACGTCACTCCACAAACATTCATGGGGCAGCTGCTGTCTTCTAGACACACACACCCCAAACATAATGCACCTCATTCCTCACACCACACACTTCATGCACACTCTCTTATCCCCACCTGCATGTTCTGCAGCTTGCCACCTCCAGCTCTCCGGACACACTCCTCATCACACACACAAACAGCTCACGGGGAGAAAAGATCATGGTCTCCACATCCCACACTGAAAAGTCACACGGCTCACACACCCACACTTCACACCACACTCACACACAATCTCCCACCATGCATCTCACACACCTCACACCTCCCCAACCACAGACACATGCATCCAATTAAATTCCACACATACACTATCCAGACATAGAGACACATGCAGACACACCCTGCATAGATAATGCACACACCTAATGTCACATCAGAATGTCACATGATTGTGGATACACAAAGCCTCTCAGCACAGACAACCCTGCCTGCACACAGCTTCCTCCTACCCACACGGGCAGTTGGTCAACCAGACACCTTGGCCCTGGGTACACCCTTTCCTGTCCAGAGTTGCAGTCACCACACAGACATATGACACTCAAACACCAACACGCAGATCCCAATCATTCCCCAAGCAACAGACTCGGGATGTGTCACAGTGACTCTAGCCCACCACTAGCCTACACACACATTTGGACATAACCACCACCCTCCAGCTCCTCTCGGACAAGACATCCAGTAAATTCCATCAGGTCCCCACCACAAGTCTTCCTGGCTACACACAACAGTCATGCACAACCACATATACAATCCCCCATGCAAACGGCTCCTGTGACAACTCCATCCTGCACTAATGGATACACAGTCACATATGCACAGCAGTCACATATCCCACTACCACTCCACATTCACAACACTGGCTCCTTAGCCACATGACATGCAATGTCATAAAGTCACAATCCCCACATTCACCATGACATAATCATCAATGGAACCACACACATGATTACACATAGGACACACCCAACACATACAGCCTAGCTCAAGCTACACACTAACACACACACCCCAGACTCATACAGCCCTGGACAGCTGCCACCTCAGGTGACTGACCCCAGCTTGCCATTTGTCCCTCTCCCCTACCCTAAACCTCCAGGTGCCTCAGTCAAGACCAGGAAAGCAGGGAGAACAGGGTAATGTCACCACTTGCCTCAGTTTCCCAGGCACCAGCCAAGAGCGGCACACTCCAGGCCCACACCATGATATTCACACTAGAGAGCATATGGAGGATGGAGGTCCTGAAGACACTGTCCCTGCCCTGTGAACCTGTCTCCTCCTAATCCCAAAGTAGAGGCAGGGAAGAAAAGATCCCAGAGAGATCCCAATAGAGACCTAGAGAAATTGGAGAGACAAATAGACAAAGAGAGGTGGGCATGCTGGGCAAAAGACCGAACACAAGAGAGAGGGAGGACAGAGGGAGAGAGAGAGCCTAAGAGTTGAGGAAAGACCTGTGGAGAGACCCAGAAAATAAAGTGGAAGCACCATATCCAGGCAGAAAGGAAGGGGAGACCAGCAGAAAAAGATGAGAGGGTCCGCTATAAAGGGAAGAAGGGAGGAACCCAGCACAGCCTCTGCAGGGGTCCTGTAGAGGAAGAGAGAAAAGCCCAGGTGGGAAGAGGGATTCAGACCTGGGGTGCCTCAGGACTGAGGACTGGAGTCTGGTGCTTCCGTAGGAATCTCGAGGCTGGCACAGCTGAGGCTGTGGAGGTTCATGGTCTTGGGGTAAGGCCCCAGCTCTGAGGTGGGGGCCTGCAATCTAGGGGTTCAGGTAGTCTGAGGTGTCAGGAGTCAAGCATCTACAGTGGAGGTTCAGGGTGCGTGCAGGGGTCTTTCACTCTTCTGGGGGAGGGGTTTCAAGGCTTGAACAGAGCTCACAGGGAGGCCTGAGGGTGCACCAGGAATTGAGAGCTCAGTGCTTGCAGCGGGGTCCCGGATAGGAACATTATTCAGTCTAGGCCTGCATTTGCATTGTGAGCTGGGGGTTCCAGGGCTCCCTCAGGGTATGGGCTGCAGTTCCAATACAAGAGTGGTCTTCCGAACTAGGGAGGTGTCGTCTCCCGGAGGAGGGTTCAGGAAGTTCAGGGGAAGACAGATTTGGAACTGACGGCCTGTCCCCTGCTGGGGCGCTCTCCGGACACCCCATTCTCCCTGTGCCCAAAACCGGGGGTCCCCCCTACCTGAAGGTTGTCGGCGCATGGCTGCGGCGGTGGCGGCGGCGGCTCGTCCGGCTTGAGGAAGACCTGCTGGCCCCGCCTGAGGAATTGGACAACAGCAATGAGGATGTGGTGCAGCACCAAGACCATGCTCGCAGCCGCCCGCCCGCCCGCCGGCCCGGCCGCTGCGCTCGGTCAGCGCGTCCGCAACAGCTTCGCCGGGTCCGCCGGAGTGTCCGCCCCGGCCCCTCCCCCGCCCGCCCCGGCCCCGCCCCGGCCCCGCCCACTTCCCAGCGACCGTGGACAGCAGCTCCCGGCCGTCCGATCTCCGACCCGCCAGACCCCCAGTCGATCCCCAGCCGCCTGCCTCCCCTTCCCATACTCTCCCAGCCTGCGCTCTGAGCACTCCGCCTGGGGGCCGGCTCTCACCTTCGCTCCCCTTCCCTCTCCCCAACGCCACTCCTTTCACCATCTCGCAGGGGTCGCAGCTCCGAGCCCCGCGCCCCGTCTGACCACATCCTCTCCCCTCCACTTCGAGTCCTGGGGCCAGGCCAGAGCCCGAGACCGAGATCAGCGCAGTGGAGAGAGGGGGAGGATAAAGACAGACTCTGCACAGGAGCTCCGGGCTTGCTCGCTCCCTCCTATGGAGGGAGAAGGGTGGAGAAGTCAGCGAAAATTTTAGAGGTCGCTCCAAGACAGACCAGCCCTGGGGCAGAAGCAAATCTGCGAAGGAGACACGTGCGCAAAGACACACACGGGAGCACCATTCCTAAGTGCGGGGCGGGAGCACTGGGCCCCCAGCACTGGCAGACAGGGATGTGCCGGCGTCCGGGAGGCTGGAGGGGGTGCAAGCCCCAGGGTCACGCAGTCCGCAGTTCCGCGATGGGACCCGCGTGTCCGGAGCGCATTTCTCCGCAGAGCGGCTTCTGCTCAGGCGCCTGCGGCAGCCGTGACGCTTCTACGCCCCCTGGTGTCCCATTGCGGCGGCGCAGCCTGGCCTCAGTTGTCGGCCTGAAGTGATGGAGGTGGGGATGGTAGAGCGGTTGGTGTCCGGGTCAACTCCCTGCCTGAACCAATCTGGTTGCTAGTCCACGCTTGCCGTGAGAACCACTGAGGCGGTGGCAAGGGACTTGTCTGGACTGGAATGTCTCACTTGGCTTTCGCCAACGACTTGCTGCATGACGTTGGTCAGATCCCGTCCGCACCTTTCTGAGCCTCAATTTCTCCATCTGCCTCCCAGGACTGCCAAGAGCACCAAACCCAGAATGAGTCCTCTGATACCCCTCCCTGTGGTCTGACCCGAATCCTATCCGGTGCATACGGTGGGCCCCTCTCTGTAACTCTGTCTCCCCATTCCTTAGAGGGTGACTCAGAGAGCCCCCAGCCTCCCACCCTCCCTACCTCACTCGGTGATTCATCTGGGTCTTTCCCCCTGGGGAGCAATTTCTTCAAGCATTGAGTCATTGAGCTGGACACAGTCCAGGCACCTGGCACAGGCTTGGCAGAGTCCAGGCACCTGGCTGTCCCTCTAGCTTAGGGGGTAAACTCCATACTAGAATTCTCTCTCTTTTCTTTCAAACACCTTCAGTGACTCACTACCCCCAGTACAAAGTCTGAACCCTTAGCCTGACATGCTAGCCCCTCCACAACTCAACCCTAACTTGTGGGTTCCAGTTCGGACCCACCCCCGCCGTCCCTTACATTTATTCTTACTGTTGTCCTCAGATCAGTGATGGGCACATCCTCACTGTGGTTCTCTGTTTATGCATCCAATCCAGATGCCTCTGCATCCTTCCAGCCCACTCATCTGTCAGAGCCAGCTAGAGGCCCACCTCCCCAGAAGGTTTCCCTGGACACTGCTTTAGTTGTAACCTTTTTTGTGCTTCCTGGAAACCGTGTCTAGGGGCTCTGGGAAAGTTGGGGATTAAGTGATTTGAACCAACTCAATGAATTTCACAGCATCTTCAAAATAGGGCAAATTATCCTACTTATTAATTCTGTTGAGAACATTACATGGGTAAAGGTGTGTAAAGGTTCTTCCCTCAAAAGGGCCTTCTCTCCCTTTTTGGGACTCGATTCCCCTCTCTATAAAAGAGGATGACCAGTGTAAGCGCTACTGTAAAGACTAAATCTAAGGCCCAGCACAGGGTACAAATCTCTCAGGAAACACACATCATAGTTTTGGATAGCCTTGGAAGACACAGGTACCCAGGAAGTATCTGTAATGGTCACTGCCTGGAGCTACTTGTTCTATAGGGAGGCCACCAGGTCAAGTCAAATCTGACCTTCACTGTTACCATTTTATGTGCTTCCTAGTCTAGGCAGGGCCTCCATAGCTATTATGATTTGCATTCAGATGTCCCTCCAAAGCTTCGTGTGGCCATAAGTGAGGGCTTTTCTCAGAGGTGGCTGGATCTAAAGTATGCAATGCTAGGATTAGGTTTGTGGTTACTGAATCAGTCCACTGATTGATTTGGCACCCACCCTAAGCGCAGTAGCCTATATTGAATATAAAAAGAGGCAGCTACCTTGTTGTTTTGCTACCTTTAGGCTGTCATGAATTGTTTCTCTGTGAGCCCTGTCTGCCATGCCACCCTGCCTTGGAGCCAGCCAGTTATGGGCTGAAACCTCTTCAAACTGTGAGCCAAAATAAACCTTTCCTAATTTTTCTATGTGTGTCCGGTATTCTGTCTCAACATTGAGAAAAGTAAATAAGATAACAGTCCTCACTTCTTGAGAAGTTCTTTCTTAAATCTTACTTAAGTCTCTCATACTACAGCTCAATGTCTGGAGTTCCAGCCATTGTATGTCTCTCTCTTCTCAGAGAGATTCTTTCTGGGCCAGTTTTTCAAGTTCAAGAATTCTTCATTCTAACTCTGTCATAGTCTTGCTATGTGATTCTGGGCAGGCCACTTTACCTTACCAGGCATCAACTTCCCCATCTGTGAGATGTTAATGCATTCAAAAAATAAGCAACTTATTTCTTTTAATTTCACAAACATCCCCTCAGAAAATCACTGAAATTCCCCAGTCAGCTCCTTCCCAGTGGCAGTAACCAAGCTCCTCCAGTTTGCAAGGTGGGGGGCCTTTGCTGAGCTCTCACGGCTAGGAAGCGGCCCCTGCTTAGGGACTAGGACTTCTCCACTCCCTAAACGATACCCGCCCTCATTCCAACTCTGCATTCTGTCATCCTATCCTGGTTTCTTCCATTATCTCATATTGGCATCTCCTAGAAATATTTAAAAATGCTGATGCCTGGAACCCTCATCCCAGATATTTTTTGATGTCCCCAAGTGATTCTAACTTGCTGTCTGACTAGATGAACTCCTGGCTAACATCTCTACCATGGAAGCAAAAGTCATGGCAGGCACCTGAGGGTTGAATGCATACATCTGGGCTGCAAGGCTTTAACATTTATTGAACACTTACTGTACGTCTCACATTTTATTTTTTGACAATGATATAAGGTGGGTGCTATTAGCCAGATTTTACAGATGATAAATACTGACGTGCAAAGAGACAAAGTAACTTGCTCATAGTCACACAGCTCACAAACAGTGGGACCAAAATGCAAAACCTGGCTGTCTGGTTCTAGTCTGTGCCTTAAATTCATGTCCTGCCTCTTAAGCAAAGGCAGATAAGAAAAATAGCTTTTCCCAGCTCTCCTTTGTCCCTAACAATGCAGTGGTTGAAGGTCCTACAAGGCCAGTCCTTAGATTCTCTGTCCCTCTCTGACACCACAAAGCCCAGATCTACCTGTCCTCCAAACTGCAGCTGAGGAGTTTCTGGTCCAGCTCCAGTAACCATCTCTCTCTCTCTCTCTCTCCCTCTCTCCCTCTCTCTCTCTCTCTCTCTCCCTCTCTCTCTCTCTCTCTCTCTGTCTCCCTTATGGGCCTCATGGCCCTCACCTAGTCCCTACTTGCCCCAGACTGGGTATTTCAGAAAAGGGTGACTTAGCTAAGGTACAGGGCCCACTGACTAAAAGGTTTCACCTCAGTCCTAATAATAATGACACCTTCAACTGGGCCCTCCTCTCACAACACTTCCTTGGGAGGCCTTGCTTTAGCCCAGTGTTACAAATAAGAAAACAAAGCTCCAAGAAGCATAGACACTGCCCACGGTTATACAGCTGCTCAGCATAGGAACATGGACCCAAGTAAATGACACCACACCCGGTGCTCTTGCCACTAAGGACAAGAATTACTGCCTAACCCAGACCACACATGGAAGTCACTATGGCGCTGGCTCCTGCTCACAGCCTTCGCTGGGCTCCCCACAGGGTCTATGGCAACATCCAAACTCTCAGCATGACCCTAAAGGCTCACCCCAAATGGCTTTTCTGCTGTCTCCTGCCCCTTCCTGCTATCAGCCGTGTCCAACTCCTCACTGTACCCTGAACTTCCAGCTTTTCTTCTGCCTCCTTGCCTTTCTCAACCTGTTCTGCTCCTGTGCTGAACATCCTTCCAAGGGCATATCTGCCTGTCACTATCGTGCACTTGTGCACTCATTCATGCCACAAATACCTATTGAGAATTTGCTCCAGGCCAGCTATTGAGGATAAAGAAGTCAAAAAGTCAGTTTTTCTTGTAATTTACAGGAAGGAAACTGTCACTGGTTGAGAAGTAGCCCCAGCATGGCCTCCCCAGTGGACACATCCTCTCCCTTTCTCACATATCCCTAGCCCCCCTCAAGAGAGGAACTGTTTGATCCTTTCCTGTGTCTCCACAGGCCAACCAGAGTGAGAACACGGGTGCCTAAGAAGCCTGGTTAAGTAAAATGATGATTTCCATGTCAATATTTCTCCATCTCTCACAACAGGTCGTGGCAGGCCCTTGACAGACCCCAAATCTGTTCTATGCTGCATGACCATATGTCCTGCTTCTGTGAGACTGTCCCACACCTGACATGTGTCTACACTGCAGCTGACCATGGTCAGATCCACAGAAGCCCGGGTTCAAACCCAAATCACTCCCTACATAACCTCAGGCAAGGCTCTGGCTGTCTCCAGCATTGGACTTGTCAGCACCTATGAAGCTGGCCCAGTTCTCTTTGAGGGCTCAGGCAGTTGAGGCCGAAGAAGGAAGGATCCAGGCATCACTGGGCAGAAGGTAGCACTCCTGGGCTGGCAGACTCATGCAAGCACCCCAGGCCAAGGACTATGAGCAAGGGCCAGATTCCAATTAGGGAGGCTCCTCAGGAGATAGCTTGCGGCTCTATCTCTTTGTGACCTGGGTGAAGCCACTAAAAGAGGGCTCCACTGTCCCCTTTAGGAGCTCTGAGCAGAAACAGTTCTGAGACCTTCCTGGGCGAAGCTGCCATCTCTGCAGGGTCTGCTGACCTTTAACCTTGTTCTCAACACCTTTTCGCTGGAGTCACCTGGGTAAGGTAAGGCATTCTTAGGCAGGTGTGTGTGTGTGTACATGTGTAAGGCTTTGTGAGCATGATGCATGCAAAGATAGGCTGAATACAGTGGGCAAGTTTGTATCTTTGTGAAGCCATGTGATTTCCATTTTCTCTCTGTATGCACAGATATGCATTCATATCTACAGGGGCATGTGTGTGCACATTGTCTGTGTTCAAATGTGTATGTGCATATGCATATGCACGTGTATATGTGCAATCGTGTGCATGCACACACGCTTAGGTATGTTGTGTATGCAAGTATGTATAAATGTGTGTGCAAGTATTTATGTGTGTGTGTGTGTGTGTGTGTGTGTTTGAGTTCATAGTTGGCAGAAGTGCTGCCCAGGGCCACTAGTCCAGCTCACAGTCTGTGCATCCTGGTTCCAAGGATGCCACTCCAATCAGGAAAGGCCCAGGCTGAATGAACAGAGGCCTAGGGGTGAAGAGCATGGGACAGGTCAGCCAGAAGCCTCACCCATTTCCAGGTCATTTGCAAACAGCAGATGGCCAGCTCCACACCCCTTCAGTTAGGGAAGGAACCGTAAGATTCTAGTCTAGGATTAGTCCTAGACCTCCCAGCTCACAGCAGCATTTGGGTCCAGGGGACTCAGGGCTTGACACACCTTGGGCGTAAATATCTGCTCTCCATCATCCATAGACCCTGAAATCCTCCCTCAGTACAATGCTGCCCTAGACTTCCCCCCCCCATCACACACGCCTCCATACTACAGATACACACATACTCCCATCATCCCAGCACACACACAGCCCTTTACACATATACATACCCCTACGCAGGCCCCCACGGCGCCGACACAGGCGCAGGTGGACACGCAGCTTCAGTACCTCCTCCTTCTCCTTCTCCTGCTGTCCCTTCTGGAGTCATCTCTCCATACTCATCTCTGCCTCTGCCTCCCTCCCACACATGTGGCTCCCAGCTGCCCACAGGACACAGTGGGAATCCTGGTCCCAGCCAAGAAACCCTCCAGGCCCTGAAGCCTGGGCAAGGCTGTGCCACCCCCGGCCGCACCCACACTGCCTTCTGTCCATGCTCGCACGCCTCCAGCACATCTTGTCACTCTGGAGTACTCAGTCTTCCCACTGTGCTGTCAGCTCCAGGGCATAGGACTTTTCCTCTGTTTTACTCATTGCCATGTCCCCAACTCTAGAAGTCTTGACCTAGAGGAACTGCTATCTTCCTTTCAACCTGCTCTGCCTTCCTTTGTGGAATTTAACTATATATGTTCGCACTCCCATAATATGTGTATATATCCTTCCCTCATCAGACTGGGACTCCTCTAAGCAGAACCAGATCTGATTCAGCTCCATCTGCCCATGCCCAGCATGGGATCAGACACAGAAAGCAGGAGGGAGAAGGTCCTGTCAGGGCATGACAAAGCACAGTGTGATAACCCCTTCTCTGGGGCTCAGGGACATTTAGAGAGTGGGGCCACTGGGCCAATCATACAAATCCCAACTGTCATGGGAAAAAGGCCTCTAGACTACCTTCTCTCCCCCATCTGAATCCCTTTCTGAAGTCACTCTGACTGGCCATTCAATTGCTACTTGCACATTCCCAGGGATGGGGCGCTCATCCTCTTCCCAGCCAGCTCCTTCCCATTGAGATGACGCTGCCAGACACTGACTCCTCCTACAGCACCATCCTCTCAACCCTGATCACCCTGAGCCACCAATTTCCACGGGAAGCAGAGAAGGAGACAGGGGGAAGAAGGAGAGGAATCCCAGTACTCAGAGCAGCCCTAAGAACCTTTCCGACCCTGGGAAGACATGGGAAGAAGCTCTTGGCTCTCAGCCCACCCCAAGTCAGCAAATGTGGTCAAGGTGCTCAGGTTACCCAACCCCAGACACCTCAAACTCAGGGAGCTGGAGCAGAGCAGAGAAAACCCTGGGAAACTCTGCTTTGGCAACCTCCGCCAAGCTGCCTGCCCTGATGGAGTTCCTGGCCCCTCACAGAGGTCCCCCACAGAGCCTGACCCATCACTCAAACTCATCCCCTTCACTGACTCGGCCCCCACATTCTGCCTCTCACCCCCCATACTCCTGCCCAATCCACTCTCTGCCCCCCATCTCCCCATCTCCTTTCCTCACTGGCTCCTTGTGCCCTCCGGTCTACAAATCAGGAGCAACACCTCTGGCTGCTGCCTTCAGAGTGCCACCTGGAGATGCAGCATCCTGAGCCCTGCTGACAGCCCAGATGAATGGACAGGGGAGCCTGGTCCTCAGCCAGGGGCGGTGCCCAGAGCCCTGCCCAGCCTCAGAGACAGCCCATCAGGCTGCCCAGCTTTTACCCCTCCAGCTGTTTCTGGGCTGACCCTGTGCAACCAGTCATGCCCCAACACCCCTCAATAGACACACACCCTAGGGCTGTTCAGAGCTGAGCCCATCAAAGGCACCAACGCAAAAACAAACAAACAAACAAACAAAAAACCCTAGCCCAAAGCCCAAAAGCCCCATGTTCCAAAAACTCCCTGTCATCCATCCTACAGGCGGCCTTGGTCTGTGGCTCTGTGGCTTTTGGGATCTGAGAACTCCCCATACCTCACAGTCTAAGAAAATCAGCTCCCTTTAAAATGACCTGTTACTCAGTCTGGGCTTATACTCTATGAATTTGAGAGCCTGGGATCACCAGAATGCAGGAGTCCAAGATCCCCCCATTCTCTTATCCTAATTGCCTGAAACCCAGGACCCCAGGACTCCAACATCCAAGTTTCTTTGCCCCTCAGAGCTTGCTGCTCTTGCAGCTTGAGTCACTATGGCTAATATCGAAGAGGCCAATTCCAGCGAGCCCCTGCACATGCCCACATGGGGCTGCTGAAAGCAGGGGCCAGGGGAGCCCACGGAAGGAACGCCTCCTCCCAGACTCCCAGAGGAGAGCTCTGGTCATAGAGGGAGGGAGGACAGGGCCAGTGTGGGTGGCTCAGTCCAATCCTACCCCTCTGCAACTGTGCAACCGTAGACAAACAGCCCTTCGAGCCACACTTCCGTCACTCCTGAGCCAGGGACACCTGGACATCCTCCAGGTTGTGAAGAATAAGTGGTGGAAGATCCATGAGCACTTAGCAAAGGGCAAGGCCCACATGACAGCTCAAAAAAACATGGTGTATGCTGTCTCCTTTCCACAACAAGCCTCAGAGTCCCCTGGCAGGGCCAGTGTCCATGGACTGGGCACAGGGATGTTTAACCCCATCCTGGCTGCCCAGGTCACATGGGCTGGCTGGTGTTCACTAAGGGCAGGACTGGCAGGGAGGAAGAACCAGTAACAGCCCCTTGAAGTACCTCTGCATGGGTGAGGTGCACTTCAGCCTCCCTCTTTGGCTTACTCCATTTCCCAGGCCTGAGGAAGCTCCCCTACTCTCTGTCAATTAAACTGAAGTGCTGTTTTGTTGTCTTGTTTGGCTTTGTTTTGTTTTTGTCTGTACTGGGCCTTGAACCCAGGGCACTCTCACTGGGCTACATCCTCAGCTCTTCCTTTAGTTTTAATTTACAGACAGTGTTTCTCTAAGTCACTAAATTACCCATGTGCGCTCACACTTGTGATTCTCCTCCTACCTCAGCTTCCCAGAGTTCTGGGATTACAGATCTGTGTCACCATGTCTGGTTAAACACAAGCACCTTTAAAGGGAAGGAAGAAGCACAGCCAACAGTGACCACCTTTATGTGTGTGGCTGGGGGAGTGGCAGTGGTACTGGGGTTTGAATCCAGGGTCTTTGCACTGAGCTACATCCCCAGTCTTTAGAAAAAAATTTTTTCAGATAGGATCCCACTGTCTCTAAGTTCCCCAGGCTAGAATTAAGTGTTTGATACTCCTGCCTCAGTTTCACAGAGTGCTAAGATTACAGGTGTGTGTCACCATGCCTGGCTAAGTGACTACCTTCTAAGTACAGGCTGACCCAGTCTATTCTCAATCTTCATGATTATCCCTATTTTACAGTTGATGAAACTGAGGCCTTGGGACTGAGGCCACTCATCTAAAGCTGCACAGTTACAAATGGTAGAGCAACAGTCTAACCCCAGTTCCTTACAGCTCTCAAGCTCATGTCTTTACAGCAGACAACTCCTGGGAAAAGAGCCCAGGGTCCCCTCCCAGGTCCTTTGTTAGCTCTAAGGCCACACCAGAGCAGCTCTTCCCAACCCAGCAGTCCCCAAGATGCAGAGAGCAGAGACCACAGTCCCCTTCTCTCTTGTCTTCCTAAGCTGGAGGCAGCCTGGAGCCTGGCCATGCTTCCTGATTGATCCAAAGTCACTCAATCAGCAAAGCCTTCCTTAGTGGGACTGGGAGACAGCGTTCTGTTTCTAAGCACCCGTCGCTATGGAAGCCAGGTGCTGCCAGCCTAAGGCCTAGCAACAAGGCATGGTGTGGGGCCAAGGGCATTGTCAGGGGCTTCCAAGGCAGCCAGCAAAAGAGAGAGAGAGGGTGAACTACATCCACTTGTGGCGCTAGAGGGCTGAACCTGCTGTATGGCTGGGTTTGCAAGGCAAAGAAGGGGACAGAGAGGTGAAGACCAGGCAGGACCTGAGATGAGACCCAGAGATGGGAAGAGAGAGAAACACATGCAGACGAAGGGAGTCCAGAGATTATGAAAAGCAAAGACATCGTCTGAGAGAGCGGTGTGGGAAGGTGGAGGCAGACAAGAGCTGGTCAGTCACACAGACAGAAGCAATCAGCAGGGAGGAGCCAACTCACAGAGAGGCCCCGCTCCCAACTCCCAGAAGGGAAGGGTGCCAGACAGTGGGGAAGAGCTGCAGGGCAATGACAGAGATGGATGGACTCATGACAGGCGGAGATAAGCCTGAGGCAGGAGGCAATATACAGTCAGTAAGAAAGGAAGAAAGAGCCAGGAATGGAGAAGCAGACAGGAGCGTGAACTGGGAGGCAGAGTAGACACTAGCAGGGGAAGGATGACAGAAATATGAGGACAAGGGCGATAAAGCCACTGGAGTCCTGAGCTGGCCCCAGTCCTGGGCCTTCGTCCTATGTCTGCCCACATCTTGTACCCACTGGTCTTTCCCCAGAACACAGAATTATCTACACACAAAACCTCAGAAAAGATTCCAACTTGGGGTCTCATGTGCCTCTTATCCCTTGTGGGACAGATCTTGCCTGCATTTGTACAGCGAGGCAATATCTGAAACAGCAAGAAGCCAAGCTTTCAAGTCCCACCTAGGGTTCCTCCCAGCCCCCACCCCCCAACTGGTCCCCCTCCTCAGCTGCTCATGGAGGTTCTGATGGTGCAGGAGGTGCATTTGTCACTCTATCAGAGTGACTGAGATGACAAAGCCAAAAACGGGACCCTTCATGAGAGGCAGAGCTCCAGCCCTAGGAGGAGGGTGTGTGCTTCTTCCTCCCTCTAAAACAGGCCCTGCATTGGGCACTGGGCACCTGAGGACAAAGCAGGCAGCCTTGGTGGAGAGATGGATCATGTAGTCCATCTCAGGACTGTGGCTAGGAAAGGCTCTGGGGGTGCCAGAGCAGCCTGGCCTCTAGGGATCAGGGAAGTAGCAAGTACTCCACAGCAATGTCTCATTTAGTCCTCATCATTTCTGAAGTACAAATGTGAAGATGGAAGTCCCCGAGGGAGGTGATTCACCCTAACCGCCACCATCAGCCTGCAGATGCTGACTAGGACTTAAGCCCAGGTCCCTTGAGACCAGTACATGGTGGAGGCCAGGGTGGAAGCCAGAGTAGAGGCTCCAGGGAGGGGATGATCCAGCTGTGCTCAGCAGCTCCTCCCAGGAGGAGTGTGCAGGTAGCCTGGGGAGCTTCTCAGGCCCTGTTCTGGCAGCCACCCCTAGCCCCAGACGTCCAATCTCCCCACAACAGGATGGGTGACAGCACTTGGCTAGACATAGATGTCTATGTCAGATACTAATGTCAATCTCTCACTTCTATAACTGATCCTGAGATTAGCACTGTGTTGACCCAGCCTGGGAGTTCAGTGACCTCAGAGTCCCCCCATGCCCTTCCCAAGTCCCTCTCTCTCCAGACTCTTGGAAGAGGAGCAAGTTGCAGACTAATGAAATTCCTACTGTGTGTCTTGTGACACAAAGCATTTTATATTCATTATCTCAGTAATAGTCTACGGAGCTTCTGAAAGTTGTGCATTGGCCCTACCTGTTCTCAGTTCCTGGCACTGGTTCCAAAGAGGCCACCATCGCTGGTGGCTGTTGCAGCACCCCCACCCCAAGATCAGTCTCTAGGGCAGGGCAGGATAGGGAGAAGCAGACACAGTAGATGCCAGTAACTAAGAGTTTGATTGACCATGTCTGTAGTGCCCAGAGTAGAGGGGCACTGAGAGAGAGGGAGGAAGGTGTGAGGCTGGAGTGGATGGCAGGAGTGGGGTGGCAGGACTACTGTACCAGCTTTACTCCACACTATAGGCTGGGTCTGGGCCACAGCCCAGAAATTTAACACATAGCGCCACACTGCCCTGGGCCCCTATTCTTGGAAGGTGGTGCTGAAGGGATGATTGATCTGCCTCCCAGCCTCCCCTTCCCATGCCGGAAAGCTGCTTCTTTCATGCAGTGCCCCCACCCCCTACAGCAAAGATGGCCAGTGTAACAGCCAGTGTCAGCCTGGAAGAAGCCTAGGAACAATGAGCACTGACCCTCTTAGTCCCTCTACAGCTCTGCTTTCTCCTCATCCCTTAGGAACCCGGTCCAGGTGGGTGGGTGGAGCAAAGACTAGTACAGTAGCTCATGCTCATGCATGCACATTTGTACAGCGTGAGCGCATGCATGCATGTGCACCTGTGTATGCACGCAAAGGCAAGGAAGTGCCCCAAGAGCTGTGAATGCAAGAGGTGAGCCAACAGGACTGTGGTCAAATCCAACCTCTATTTTCTGGATATGTGTGCTACTCGAGTCATTCAACCTCTGTGAGCCTCAGTTTCCTCATCTTTAGGCTGTGGTTATGGATTATGTCCAAATAACCGGATAAATGAGATTATACACAGAGTTCTGGCACAGTGTGGTCATACGATATTTTTTGATATACAAAAGCTTTTATTAGTGTTTCTGTGAGCTATGTGGATGTGTATGCATGTGTGAGTACCCTTGAGAGTACCCAGAGGGATCCTGGCACTCCAGCAAAGGGGTGTGGGCTGTCCCCTAATCATCGGGCCCCCTAAAGTGAGCACTGAATTCTCAGCTCAGCCTCAGAGTAGGAGGACTTGCTGTGTCCCCTTCTTTCCTGCCTCTCCTCAGCCAAAAAACACCTGTGCTGAGAGAGGCCAAAGTAGGGAGATGAATGGCTTGGCAGCCACCAGGCAGGACTGGCGATTACGAGGCTAACAGCCCAGTATCTGGAGAAGAATGGGAGGGAGGCTGAGCTGCAGGGCCATCCATCAAGGCTGGCAGGGCTCGCAGTGCTGCACAGCAGGATGCGGGAGAGGCAAGGAGAGAGCTGTGAGCCGGCAGAAGTGAAGACCAGCCAAGGTCCCGGCAGCCAGGCCCAGCCCAGCCACTGACCCACAGTAACCCTGAATGAGTCACTCTTACCTTGGGACCTCAGTTTGTTCATCAGGACAGCGAGGCAAAAGGACTCTTTCTGCACAGACAAATTTCAGCACAGCAAGCCCAGTATCAGGCTCTGGGGCCAAGAAAAGCCCTGAGGAAAATATGTGGGGTTCAAGGATGCCCTATCTTCTTTTGGGGACCAACTCAGCTAAAAGTCTCTGAGGGGATGTCACATGGCCTCTGGCCTGGGAGCCCAAAGACCATATTTGAATCACTTTCTGATTGTCAGGTCCTTCCCAGGATCCCCCAGCTCAACCACCACCACCACCACCAACACACACACACACACACACACACACACACACACAGGGGCCAGGGTGCCTGGCCCTGGTTTGTGTAAATTTTATTCAAATTGAGAGCAAGGCCATCCATAGACCCTTCTCACCTTGTGGAAGTGCTGGGTACCTGGGAAAGTCCTGGCTATCAAGTCCAGGCCCTTATAGAACCTGTAGTCTCCATCCATCTCTGATGACCTAAAGGAGCTTGAGTAGCTCACTTTCTCCCTGTGGGCCTCAGTTTACCCATCTCTAAAATGAACCCTCCTTTTGAAAAATCTTCAGGCCTCTTCTGGCTGTGGAACAAACTGCAAGCTCTTCATCACCCACTCCCCTCCACCTGTCCTTTGTTGGTCTCCACACCTGCTGTGTTCTCAGCTCCACATCCTACCCCGAACCTGCTCTGAATTTCATCACTCCTTATTCCACACTGTTTTACCTCTGGCCTTGCCTCTCTACAGGAAAACTCTTTACCCACTAGGGTCAGCGCAAATGCCACTTCCTCTGCAAAGCCATTTGCACAGCCTCCTGGCACAGCTAAACTGCAGAGCCACAGGTGGTTGCCACACACCTCTGACACCTACACCAGAATGTGTCTTCCCTCACCTCACTCAGCTCCCTGGGATAAGGGCCAGCTGCATCTGATTCAGAGTGGATGGAAGGGCAGCACAGCCCAGGGGCTCAAACAGGAATAGGACCCAGAGAAAGTGGGAGGAAGGGAAAGAAGAGGAAAGAAAGGAAGAATGAAAAGCAAGATAAAGAAAAGAGGGAAAAAGAAGAACAACTGTTTCCAAAATGCCTTTGGATATTCTAGTCCATGTCAACTCTAGTGCACTCCAGATAGAGGCCTAACCTTGAAGCTAGCATCACTTCCCTTCCCACTTGCTCTCCAGCCCAAACCCTGCCACATGCATCAGCACAAAGCCTCATAGCCCAAAGGGTCTCTGACTTCTACTTCTGTACCCGATGAAGGCACGGTCGTCATAGCGATGCTGGATGCTGTCATCACTAATTCATCGCCTGAGCCCTGGGAGGCCCGTGAGGTGTGAGGAGAGCTGGTCAAAGCTGATCAGAGTGGCTACTTGGAGCAGAGGCCTTGGGGCCTTGTGGAGGGGCTGTGTCCTCTCCTCAGCCTTTCATCATGCCAGGAAAGAGGAGGTGCACAGATCTTCCCCCAGTCCATCATGGGCACCTTCTAAGCACCCAGCTTGCTCCAATGGAAGAGGTCACCCCAGACTCTGTAAGTGGGTGCCCAGGCCCAGAGATTTTGAACATGGCATGAGACTGTGTCTCCTCATGTCACAGGAACTAAGGAGGGAGAGAGGGAAAAGGAAGGAAGCAAGCCATGCTGTGTCTCCATGCAGATACACACGAAACATCTCTAAAAAGTAACTCATTTAATTGAGTTTTCTTCCAGAAAGCTCAAGGGTTAGAATTATTAGTTCATTTTACAAATTCCTGATTCTGTGAGCAGAATCACATTTCTTCCTCCAAGAAGTCTCTTAGGATGTTTTATCCATACTTAGCCCAACATCCTCTGAACTCCCAGAGAGGATGGGCTACAGTTCTAGTCTCCAAATCACACTGAGAGCTGGTGGCTCTCTCCTTTTCCCACTCAAGGTTTTGGTGGTCACAACAGGCAGATCTTCCCATCTCAGCCACTCTCCTGCCCGGAAGACCACCCCAATGTGTGTAGGTGGGAGCTGTCCACGGTTCTGAACCCTACTTCATCTTCCCCCTGAAGTTGGGACTTTTTTAAGCTTGAAACTTGCCAGTTCCTCAGCTTGGAGCAGCGGGGCCAGTCTCCCATCAGTGAGGCACCTACACACACACCCTCACTGACAAAATCCTATTAAAAAGGAAGCTACTTAAAGTACAAGAATGGAAGCAAAACTTGCACACACTCATGGAACGAGGCATTTACTGAGCATCTAGTCAGTACAGTTCTATAAAGAAACTTAAGTATAGAGTAGTAAACAAAACAGGACTAATCCTTGCCCTTGCAAAGATGTGGATCTAGCAGAGGCAGCCCCTGGGGCCTGCTTTACACATATCAACCCACTCAGTCCTTACAATCTGTATGCAAGTAGACACGATTATGTCCATTTTACAGTGGTGGAAATGGAAAGTCTTATGGTGGCAAAGGGGCTTACCAAAAGCCACAGAGCTAGTGGCCAGTAAAAGGCAAAACTCAAGCCCAGAGGCATCTGCCTCCCAAGTCTTATTCTTGATCTGTTCCTGGGTGAAGAGTAAGGTCACAGACCCTAGTCCCTGCCCTCCGGGAATTTATAATCTACTGTCCTTGCCCCAGTCCTCCTACAAACTCTCCTGAAAAGTGTTCCTGAGTCTGATCTGGATCCCTCCTGCTGCAGCTCTGACTTAGCTTGTTTTTGTTAAGGCCTCAGTGGGGCAGAAGATCAGCTTTCAGCTCCTGGCAGACACCTGGGGTGCTTCCATGAGCTCCCAGCCCTTTCTCCACCCCCACCTTGCACTGAGGCCTCCCCCACCCCCAGGAGGGAGCAAGGTGTGTGCTCTAAAAATACCCTAATCCCTCCCTGCTCTTGCTCTAATTAAGCTGAATGAGTCACTACTTTAAGTAATTTATTGCTAGTTACATAATTGCTTTAATATTTGGTTTGAGAACTGGGGAACAAAAGTGCCCCCTTTCTTTTCAGGGAATTGTTAAACCACAGAGTGGGGCTTACAGCCCCTGAGTGAGAGGAAGATGGAGAAAGGAGTGAAGTCATCTTGACCAGCCCCCCACCCCTGCTCCAGTCTGAACCAACACATGGTCATTTCCACCAGCCCACAGGGTGTACCTGGTCCAAAGAGGGGCCACTTAGAAGAAGCACCAACTCTATTTCCTATCACTTGGTGGGTTCCTGAAACCAGCACTTCCAATGGATCCAGTGCTTGAGTTGAGGGTCTGCTGTGGAGAGCCACAGCCTGAGCATGGTCTGACCTCACGGCCTTGGTCAGCCTGCAGGAACCAAGGCTCAAGAGGGTGAGCAGTTCCTTGGCATCTCTCAGGGTGTTAGATGCAGCCACTCTTTGTTCCCAGGCCATCAATTCAAGGAAAACCCAGCACCTCTCCTAGTATTATAAAAAAAATCACTCCTACACACACACACACACACACACACACACACAGGATTAATTATGAAGGGCATGTGGGAATTTTAGAAGGATAATAAAATCTTTTCTTGATTGTAATGGTGATTATATGGCTGTATATATTTATTAAAACTCATACTCTTTAAATCAGTGATTTTATTACATGGAAGTTATACTTCCATAAAACAGATACAAAAATAAATTTTAAAGAAGCTACATCTCCATCTTCAGGCACCTCCCAACAGGAACAGAATTATCTGTCACACTGAGACTGAGGAGGGGAGGTACAAAGAAGTGGCCACAGAGGGCACACAGTAGGTGCTTGTGTGCAGGTGTTGTTTCATGTGATACCAATTAGCAAGGAGTCACCAGGCACCTCCTGTGTGCACCTGCACATCCTTAATCTCATTAGCTCTCTCCCTGCTCTCAGGCAGCCCAGAGAGGGAGCTCAATGACATGCCAGGTCCATTACACACTTTGTGTCATTTAGTCCTCAAAGCAGTTCTAATGAGGTAGGCTTGATAATCGTTGCCTTTCTGCAAGTGAGGGGACAAAGGTGACAGGACTCACACAAGTCCTGCAGCTGAAATGTAGAGGAGCTGAGATCTGAACCAAGAAATGGTTCAAAGGTTTGTACTCACAATCACCCCACCCACCCCATACACTACCTCCTTCTGTGATACTAAACAGCATAAGTTAGGGACCCGCACTTGGAGGAGGTGCCCTCTGACTCCAGACCTTGCCTGATGAGGACTTCACTAGGTTTACAAGTAGGAGTAGTGCATACCCAGAAGGCAAGTGAGCATGTACAGCTCAGACTGGCAGCAAGAGGCAAGGCAGGCTTTGGGAAGGAGGGAACTGGGTCAGGCGGCAAGCCTGGAAGGAACACAAAAGAAATCAAGTAGGGCCTGAGTGCGGCAGCGAGTGCCTGGCTGTGCCAGTAGTGAATTTAAATGTCTTTTCAGAGCTGGGTATGATGGTGCACACCTGTAATCCCAGCTTTCTGAGAGGCTGAGGCAGAAGGATCATGAGTTCAAGTCCCCAGGTAACTTAGTGACTTAGTGATATTTTTGTCTCAAATTTTAAAAACAAAATTTAAAAGGCTGGGGGTATAATTCAGTGTGAAGCCCCTGGGTTCAGTGCCCTCATACCAGGGAAAACAAAAATGCCTTCATAAGCCCTGAGCAGCTGGGGCTCCTCACCGCTGTTCTTGAACCACTCCCCCAAAATTGATCTCTTGTCATTTCCTGGCCCTAATGTCCCAGTGACCATTCACATCCACAGTCATCATCTCATCTGGAACAGGAAAAAAAAAGTCCATCATCCCAAACTTGGCAGACTGGTTGGAAAACAGTCAATGGTGCCAGGGAGCAGGGAAGAGCTCTGAGGTTGAGGGGCAGGGAGAGGTCCCTACCAGGGTTCGGGGAAATGGAGAGGACCCCACAGTCTGAGGAATGGCAGGAACTGGCTAGGTAAAGGAAAGGGGTGCAGATAAAGTATATGCTAGGAGGGGAACAGTATATGTAAAGCCAGAGGGGAGAGATACTACACATGGGGGACCACAGGGGCTCTGTCTGGCTGTGTGGGTGACAATGGGTTGGCACCGAATGTGACTACTTTTCCTGGGATGTACTGTTCAAGTCTGGGTCGCACTTGTGCTGCATGTCTGGGTCTGTATACCTGTGTTGCAGGCATGGATATTTCCGTTTGCTCTATTTTTCTTGTTTCTAGGTCAACTTTTAGAGTCATCCTGCTGCCCAGTGTGTACCAATGTCTGTATCACAGGGGTGGCAGGCCTGTCCACACCTGAGTGCTGCAGTCTGCTTCTTTGTGTGGGGAGTTCTTCAGTGTCTTTTGAGGTTGTTTCTCTGTGTGTATTTGTGTTGGTGTCTGTGTTCCCAGTCCTGGCTGTGACCGAGTCTTGATGTACTATGTTTGTGGCCAGGACACTTAATTCCCTAGCTCAGGCAGCAGTGGCCAGAGGAGCAGCCTGGGGCAGGGGTGCTGGAGCTGGGATCCAGTTGCCCACAATAGCACCTAATGATCACTAAGCCTCCGTGGGGGGAAGGCTTCACGGGGAGGTGCTAATTATCCCTGATAATGAGTCAGGGCTCAAGCCTCAGCAGAGGCTGAAAGTGAGTCCCCACTGGCACATGCACGTGGATGAGCTGGCTGGACTGAAGTCCCTAACCCTCTGAGCACCAAGAGCAGGCCATCCTCTCTGACTCATCTGCCTCCCCCAAAGCCAGGGCTCTGGAGATAGCCAGAGGAATGGAGGTCAAAATCCAGAAAGAAGGTCTGGCTGTGTGGGTGACAATGGGTTGGCACCGAATGTGACTACTTTTCCTGGGATGTACTGTTCAAGTCTAGGTCGCACTTGTGCTGCATGTCTGGGTCTGTATACCTGTGTTGCAGGCATGTGTATGCCTGTGTTGTACATGTGTTGCAGGACTTGTTCTGGGCTAGGCAGTGCGGTGGTCATAAGTGTGACCACGAGATGAGGCAGCAGTGACTTGGCTTTGCTCCGAGGCTCTGGAAGCCACAAGCGGCATGAGAAAGGGAGAAACATCCCTGCAGGAGGGTCTAGAGCTGCCATACCTCTGGATTGGTGGCAGACAATGAAGAACCAGGACCATAGCTTCTGTCACCTCCTTATGGATTTACTGTCTCTTCCCTCGGTCTCTATTCCACTTTCTCATCGCGCCCCCACACACTCACCACCCATCAATTACCTACACCCAAAGCTAACCAGTCTGACCCTGCTCTGGTCCTCTTCTTCTTCCTATGTAAGCGGCGTCTCTGCTGCCTCCCTCCATCCCTGGGCCACTCCTCCAGCTCAGGAGCTGCACCTGCCTCCCTAGATGTCTCATTTTCAACCCTCTGTACTTACTGGCGTTTCCTCAGAACTCCCTTCCTCTTCCCCTCCACCTGAAAACTCCCATTCATTCTTGAAGGCTAAGATGAAATGTCAGCTCCCCAAGAAGTATCCTCGTGAGTGGTTCCAGAGTTCACTCCATAAAGCTGATTCTTACACCTGGGCACAGCTGTCCATCAAAGGAAGGCAATGCCTATCTAGTCCATCTCCATGGCCAGGGTCACAAGCACAGGGCAGGAGACAGCAGGGCATCAAGGATGGGAGGGATGAATGAGCAGCTGGCTTGGGGGAGTGTATACTGGTGGAATCCTGAAGGTGACATTCCTCAGCAAACCCAGTGCTGCCCAGATAGGGAGCAGCAAGGTCATGTTAGGAAAGAGCCTTCGGCCCTA
The DNA here is from genome assembly GCA_004027295.1 of Dolichotis patagonum. NCBI lineage: Eukaryota > Metazoa > Chordata > Mammalia > Rodentia > Caviidae > Dolichotis > Dolichotis patagonum. The sequence goes on along the minus strand of PVJX010002811.1, from coordinate 9,308 downwards.
AGCAGATGCTTAGGTACATATGGATACACTCAAGAAGCACAGTGGCTGGGTACCCCCCAGACCTCAGTGAATGTGACAGTGTAGGTGTTTGAAGGCAGCACCTGACTTTGGCACCAACTCTGAGACTAGCCAGCTGTGTGACCTTGGGTGAGTCTTCACCCTTTCTGGGTTTCATTTTCCCATCATCCATTTTCCCCTCCAGATTCAGTCTCCACTTTTTCCTGTGGAGCTCTGTGCCCTGAAGACTGGCCTCTAGTAGTTGTTTCATCCTGGCTACCTCACCACAGGATTCCAGGATCACAGCTCGGGTGCTGGCAGGAGAGCAGGGCATGAGAAGCAAGGGGGCAAGGGTTCTCACCCCTCCTGCCCCACTCCAGTAGAGTAGTCCTTCTCCAAGGCTGGCTTCTGGGATCTGAAACACTCTTTGCCCCTCAAGCTTTCCTGGTACTAGTCCTAGGTCCCTTATGCTCTGTTAGGTCCCTTAACCCCTCCCCATCTCTCTAATTGTTCCTTTACCAAGCTACCTTCAATTAAACAATCTGAGGGTCATGCATTTTGTTTCCACCTGCAAAATGGGGCTCACTCCTTCAAGGATGGTTGAGGTGACAAAACCAGGCAATTTTAAAAACAAAAAGGCCATCTGTAAACATTAGTCTTTTCCATCTCCTCAAAACCCATTCCTCTCAGAGCTTTAAGATAACTGGGAATTTTCTGGCACAGGAAAGATGTAATGTGGACCACCTGTTTCTCTCCTCTGTTACCCCAGCTCCTGCCCAGCCCACAACCTCAGCAAGCCTCTCCTTGGTCCCAACCAGAGCCCCCCACACTGGGCCTCCTGTGCCACCAGGCCCCAAGATTCATGACAGGCCTGTCTGCTTGTCAGCACCTCCCCTCCCATGCTCAACTGCAAAGCCTCCTGGTCTTCCCATCCCATCCTAACTCTACCCAAGTGTGCTCCAAGCCCAGACCTCCAGGAACACAAAGTTTCTCCAGTTCCCCAGGAAGGACGTCTCCCTGCTTCCAGCTGGACTGCCTAACCCACACTGTCCCACCAGCCAGGCTGTCAGGTAAAGCACTCCAGGGACACAAACCTCCCCCTGCCCAAGGGGCCAAAGCACATCTTTCTCTGGCAGCTACAACTGAAAGGTCACTTCAGAGTGTGCAAACAACTTCCTTGTAGATGGGAGCCTCACCTGCAGCCTCCATAAACAGGTGGTCAACCCCAACCCACCCATGGACAGGAAGCACAGTTTCTTGCTCATGGGACTGCCTCTCTCCCTCTTCCTGAGCCAAGGTAGGCTTCAGGGTTCCCCCCACATCCCAGCACTGTTGCAGTACCCAGAGCCCAAGGAGACAGTATAGGGCTACAGTGATGGTGAACCTTTTAGAGCTTGCAATTTTGGTAACAAATGGCCCACTGTGGCACACGTGCCATAGCTCTGCCATCACTGGTATAGGGGAAGCCTTGAGTGTTAGATCAGTAGAAACCTGAAATGAAATACCTGCTCAAAGATAAGGCAATTGAGTTTCAAGAGGAGGCCCCACCCATAGCCCCACCCTGCACAGGGCTCCCCTCCAAGTAGTCTTCAGGCGCTTCTGAACGACAGACACACTAGTAGCCAGGAGGAGTTTCACAGCATGCAGAAGCTCTGGTAGAAACTTCAAAGGCCGCATCTAGAGGCTGAACAGAGTGAGAGTGCCCAAGTGCAGGAGGTGGCCTCAGGCCACAGACTTGGCTCTAGTACAAAGAGCTCTGAATCTGCTCTAGGGCTGTAGAGAGGGAAGCCTCTCAGGCCAGACACACCCCTTCCTCTGCCGAGCCCTGAGCCCTGCCTTCTCACCCTGGATCCTGCTCAGTGACCTTGAGTTAACCACAGACTCTCCATGGGCTTCAATGTGTGCTTCTACACATTAAGAGGACTAGCTGGGAGTCCCTAAAACTCTCTTAGAAGGACACATGTATGACCATTAAGAGTTCCTGGGTCCGGGCATGGTGGCATGTGCCTGCAAACCCAACTACTTGGGAAGCTGAGGCAGGAGGATGACAAGTTTTAGGCCAGCCTGAGGCATATTAATGAGACCTTGTTTCAGACTTTTAAAAAATGAAAAGGGCTTGGGATAGAGCTCAGTGGTGGTGCACTTCTGGGTTCCACTGGAAAGAAAGGAAGAGAGAAAGAAGAAAGAAAGAAGAAAGAAAGAAAAGAAAGAAAGAAAAAGAAAGAAAGAAAGAGAAAGAAGAAAGAAAGAGAAGAAAGAAAGAAAGAAAGAAAGAGAAAGAAGAAAGAGAAGAAAGAAAGAAAGAAAGAAAGAAAGAAGAAAGAAAGAAAGAGAAAGAAAGAAAGAAAGAAAGAAAGAAAGAAAGAAAGAAAGAAAAGAAAGAAAGAAAGAAAGAAGAGAAGGGAGGAGGGAGGGAGGGAGGGATGGAGGGAGGAATGTACCTGAGTAGAATAGAGCCCAGACACCTGGAAGCCATTCTAGATCCTAGGTCTGATGGTCTAGCATGAGCTGTTGGCCCACCACGAGCCTGAACACAAAGATGTCCTGATCCTCTAGCACCCTGACTGACTGGCGGAGTCCACTGAAGGAGTCCCTGCCCCATACATGGATGAGGGGCATGACAGTTCCTCTGACCAAGTTTGCATATACATCTCACCTCTACCACCAAGCAGGTGGGACTCAGGAGAGAAAGTGGCGAAGGGTCCCACACTGGGTGTTGTCTTGCTGGGTCAGTAGAACAGGGGTGGAGGCTCCACAACTCCTCTCATCCCCACACTCACCACAGTGGCACTGTGCCAGGAGATGCACACTCACAGTTTCACTAGAGCATATGTATGTAACATTCTACACACATGTACATATACACAAGCTACCCTTGCACACACATTACAACTGCCATAATCATACTCACAAATTAACTGTTCACACTTTCATAGATCCACAATGTTCTCACTTCCTCAGACTTGTATACACACATACACACCTGGAAGCTCAGAGACACAAATAAGCCACCAATCTCACCCCACATCTCAGTAGCAAGCAAATTATGACCTAAGAGAAATCCAGACCCCAAGCACAATGTCTTTCTAGAATCCATTTCCAAATCTTAGTCTATTCTAGAAGCTTTGTTCCCTGGCTCAGTTCTCCCTACATGCTGTCTCTGCTGGGTGGGGTCCAGCCTGTCCTCAGCCTTCATTCCCCCAGCAGCAAGGGCCTCTCATCTTGGTCAGGGAAGGTAAGGAACACCAGCTTATCCTCTCTTCATTTCTGTTCCTGATGCAGACTGCCCTGCTGACCCTTCAAATATAAGATCCACGCGGAATGGACTTTGTGTAGCGCCCCCTGTTGGTGTCACATGGCATTACAGCACAGTTCAGTGGCGCACAGCCCCCATTCTCCAGCCTGAGGAGGCAAGAGCAGGGAAGGAGCGAGGGAGGGGAAGAAGACAAAGGAAAAAGAAGGAAGAGGGGCAAAGTGCTGAGTTTTCCAAGGATAGCGTTTAGAAGTCTTAAATTCTAGGATTTCTTTGCTTCAATACATTCAGTCCAGTCTGCAAAATTAACCCTCTCAAATCCCAACTTTAACTAGGTTTGCTTTTGTTCAAAACCCTTTGTTGATCTTGGGAGGTCACAGCGCCCCAGCTGGAAACCAGGTCTTAATATGGGGTTTGCCTAGCCCACTTCTCAGCTTCATAGTCCAGACTGTCCAGTCCTTGCTTTCTGAGTGGCTCTTTGCTCAGCTGCCCTTCTGCTAAGATGTCTCACCCCTAACTTTGCTATTCATGTCTTGCCAGTTTTTCAAGGCTGAGCTTTTGCCATTTGGAACAATAATCTCTGGAAATGGTAAGAGCTTTGGAGACAGAGGGACCTGTGCTCCAGGCCCTACCAATTACTGGCTCAATACCTCTGGGCAAGTCAGTTCTACTTTCAGACCCTCTGCTCCTTCATTCAGAAAACAACAGTCTCTTGGGTTTGTGGTGAGGATTATACAAGATCACAGATGTGAAAACAGGTCTCAGACAGCTGTAAACTTCTGTGTGAATGTGCAAGGAGCCATAATGATGGCTTAAGCCTTTTATCCCTGCTTCCACCTACTTCCCCCAGCACATCGCAAGCAGGGTAGTCATTACAGGATAGGGTCAGAGCTGCTTCTCCTTAGGTCTCTGCAGCCCCTAGCACCCACCAAGGCCTGCAACCAGCCAGCCTCAGCGGCAAGGTGTGCATTCCTATGGAAGGAGGCCCTACAAAGCATACTTCCTACAATTTCACACCAGACTACAATTCCCAGAATGCCTCATTAGCTGCCATGGGCATGGCCACAGGCTTAACCCTTTCCTCATCCAACCCTGTCTGCCACTGTTCTCTCTGAGGATTGGTCTCAGACCAGACAGGGGCAGCCTAACAAGGTGGTCACATGTCCCTAAGACCCTCCCTACCAGTGACTGTGCTTCTTCCCAAATCTACCACTATCACCACAGCTCCATTTCAAGCCTCCTTTCCTCTTCCATATGAGGACAGCCTCTGCCCACCCCCCATCTTTCTAAAAGTGTAGGTGAGTGTGGGTGGCTCCTGGTGGCAGCAGGTAACCTTTATAAGCACCTGCTGCATGCCTGGCACTAAGTTCAGCTCTTTGGAATTCCTTACAAGCATCCTGCCAGGGAAGTTTGATTACTCCTTGCATGAGGTTCTTGGGGAAGTCGAGCAGCGTAGCCAGGACCCGAACACACAGTTATGGAGTAATGGTGCCAAAATCTGAAATTACCCCTGTCTGCCACACCCTCTACTCTATCTTTGAAGACTCCTCAGAGCCCAGGGTAGTCATCCAGTGATCACCCAGAAATCCTAGGGTGTAGACAACACAGCTCAGCAGCAATACCAATGGGAAGTCTTCCCAGGTAACTGACTCAGATCCCTTCTGCTGAACCAAACAAGACCCTGTTGCCTCCTGCTTTTCAAGGAGGGCAGTGAAAGGGTGACTTTAGGGACTTCAAGAAGTGGGTCACATCACTGGGGACCTGGCCTTTCCCAGGGAGCTTGCAGCTGAACAATGAGAGACAAATGTGTGAAAGCATCCCTGTTACTAAATATAACAACCTCGCAGAAGGATGGGGGTGCTGACAGAAAGCCTTTGGCCCCCATGCAGGAGGCCACAATCTCATGGCTCAGGTAAGCCAAGATGTTCAGAGCAGCAGACAAGGTCGCTCCAGCTGTCCCAGGGCCTGGGGCAGAGCGGGTGGGAGGCCAGCATGGAATGGGTGATGTCTCATTCTTCCAGCCAAAGCTGCCAAGCCCAAGCTGGCTGATTTGCATGTTGCTTTGCATTCATTTGCATGTCACTTTCTGAAAGGGACCCATATACTTCAAATGCTGCCTCTTCCTCATTTCCAGGGTCTGTTTTTTCACTGAACTGCCAGTCATAGCAGGGCGGAGCTCCTTGGCAGGCCCTGGTCTGGGGCACAGGGAGAGGCTGAGATGTTTCAACTGCACAAAGAAAGGTATACAAAGGTGTCAAGGCTGCTGTGGACACTTGCATGGCAGAAACTGCTTCCTGTCATCTAACCTAAATTCCTTCTTCTCTCCCACTCCATCTCTGCCCAGCGCTTCTCTCCAGCCTTGCACTTCATACTTAAGCCACTCTGCACCCTCACAGATCTGGCATGAAGAAAACTGTGCCAGCTCTGCCTCCAGGCCTTTGTGTGTGGTGCCTCCTCATCCTGGAGCTGCCCCTTACTTCACCCCACAGTGACTCTTCCTTCCGAGGCCAGCCCCATTGGTCCATCCCCCTGAATGCCACCTCCTGACTTGCACAGGTTAAGAAGTCAGCTTCCCATACATGGTCACTGGCTCTGTCCCTCTCCCCACCAGGGCTGCCACATGCTAGGCAGCAGTCCAGTGAGCATTCACCTGAGTCCCAGCAGTTCATCTCTCCGAGCTCATCTCTCTCTCCCTAGCTGACTTCACTGGCTTACAGGATGGATGGATCGCACCTCCACCTCCAACTCTCCTCCTGTCCTGGGAAAGTTCCTCTCTCACCCCACCAGGGGATTTCACAGCCCCTCTACACTAGAAGGAAGCTCTTCCCCTGCTGTCTACCTTCCTTCCCTTGTTAAGCCATGACTACTTCTTTATCATTATTTTTGGAAAGGAATCAAAGTCTGTCTCCAACTCAATTTCACTATGTGTATTTGGAATAAAAGCTGCTCATTTCTCCCATGACTAGGATGTGTTCAAACCACTCCTGGATCATTATGACCCAGATTGGCACCACTTAGAACAATGACCCAGGATAAAAAGAGGACATAAGTCCAGGTCAGGTGGCCTTGGGTAGCCAGGCTTGTTGCAAAGGCCTAGGGCGGATATAGCCACCACAAAGGAAGGGCTTCCTAGGAATAAGGGAATGAGCATCCTGTCCCTGTGGGTGTGCAAGCAGAGGCCATCAGATTCACAGTCACACTGAAAGAGAGGAGAAAAGCAAATGCTAGAAGATGATCCAGATGTTCTCTATGTCTTCTCTCGCTTGCAGGCTATACTAGCACTAGCTTGGGTGCGCAACCCTGAGCTATGAGTTGGGTAGGAAGTGAGATAAGGCAGCTCTTGCCTTTGGGAAACTCCTTGGTGGACCAGGTAAAGGATTCACTTATAGGAGACATCATGAGGAAGGTCAGGTTTGAGCCACATTCTTGATTCTGAACCATCAGGGACAAAGACTTCAGGATAGATCATGTGATCAGAGGGAAGTAGCAACCAAGGAAGGCCTCCTAGGGGAGGCATCCTATTCAAATACCTTTTCATAACTGCATTTCCTTTGATCTCCTTCTGCTTTAATCTGGCACTAGAGACCCTACAGAAGCTGGCCCCTTCTGCTTCTCAATGCACCTTCTGGCTCCTGCCAACCCAAACTTTTTCTGTCCCTTGAATATGCTGCTCTCTTTTGCACTGGCCCACCTTTATGTGCTGTTCCTTCTGCATTTCCTTCCTTGGGCCACTGCTACCCATCCTGCAGGGTTAAGCTTGAGTGTCTCTCCTTGGATGCCCTGGCTCACTGTGGGCCCCATGGTTCCCAGAGCTTCCCTTTTGGATTGCATGTCTTATACTGGGCCGCTGTTTCCACTTCTGCTCCTTTCATCAGACTGGTGTCCTTAGAGAGCAGAGGTCAAGAGAGTATCCTCTGTGTCCTCAGTGACAGCACAGCAAGCACTAAATAGGCTTTTGAATGAATGAATGCATCCCATGCTGAGTAGGTAGGTTCTGAGGGCCCAAGCAGTAGCAGAAGCCAGGGACATATAGGCCTGACTTGACAGCAACATGACTGAGAGTCAGACTCTCAGGCCATTAAGCCTGGAGGGGGTATTGCCTGCAGCTATGCCCACCCCCAACATCATTTGGCTAGATCCCAGCCAAGCCATCAGCAGTCCCTGGGGAAGGGAGGCTGAAGTGGGAAGCAGGAAGAGTGGCAGGAGCTGCTTGGTGGGCAGGGAGAGCCCGGAGGTCCAGGGAGTGTAAAGGGAATTAACCCTCAGTGAGCTGACCCAGAGCAGCCAGCCAAGAGGTTCTGGGCGGGGCCTGAAGTAGAAGGAAGTGGGCTGGGTGCAGGTCTGCAGCCTTAGGAGGCTGACAAGGCCACAGTCTGTCTCCCTGTCTGGAAAAGGGGGCTCAGTGGTCTCCAACCCCATGTGGTCTGGATAGAAACCCCACAAGAGTCTGCCCCACTGTCTAAGCCCACATCTAGCTTGCCTAAGCTGCTGGAAGCAGTTTTCCTCTGACATTCTGATTCTCTGAGGTCTCCCCACTCCACCCTCCACACCTGCATTTTCGTTTCTCCATCCTCTTCTTTCCAGACTTTCCCAAGTCCTCCAAGATCCCCCTGCAGAAAGTCCTGGTCTTATCTGCTCCTGGGCCACAACCTCGCTGCTCCCCACACTGACTTGGCCTCCACCTTGGCCTCTGGACCTCGGCACTCTTCAAGTTCAACCTTGATGGTGCCCCTGAGGCACCTTTCTAAAGCCCAAATCTGACAGAGCAGCTGCCCTGCATAAAACCTTCCTGGGCTGTTGAGGGCTCTGGACAAAACCCAAGAGACCTGGAATTCAAAGTCCTGCTATTTCTACCATCCTCTTAGACACAGCCTTCTCACGGCTCTGCACACAAGCTGATTCCCAACCCAGGGCCTTTGCTTATGCTGTTCCCACAGCCACTCCACCTGTTAGCTTGATGCTGATCTTTACTTCTTAATTATTCTCAAGCTCTTTTATGTCTATGAAGCTAGGAGGCCCCAGAGAGCAAAGCCATTATTGCCTATTTCTTTCCTGCATCTCCCCGCAGGGTGTAGAATGAATTACCTTGGGCTCACAGAGGTGGTCACACATTCAGCCAACCCCTCCCTGCCTCAGGGAGCCACAGTGTCCTAGCTGTGTCCTCAGTCAGCAGGCAAAGGAAACAGCCACCCACACACACTCAGGTGAACAAGCATGTAGACACACACACATAGAATATTCATATTCACAAGCCACACAAGCAGCAAGGTATATACACATTTGTGCACACTAGCACCATAATCACACACCAGAACACTTATGCTAACACCCACATCCACCCCCCCACACACACTAATATTCACACACAAACATGAATGCACATGGAATGGACCAAACATGCATACTGAGCCACTCTATGTTACAAATCACATGCCCGCCACTATGGAAACTCAACCCACTACACAGTCACCAATACACTCAACCCAATGCACATACACACCAGCGTTCAGTCACACCCAGGCATGTGGAGATGAACATTTACAGTCACACAATGATGCTCACAGTTCTAACACAGGCTCCTTCACCTTCAACCACCAAGTGCCCCAGAACCATGCAGACTCCTTTATACCCGACGTGTCTCTAACACTCCATGTGCACACATGTGTACACACCTTACATAGCCTAGTATAGACCTACACCTCTCCTGATCTGAACACACACACACAGTCACCCACACACATACCATCTGTTTACCATCCCTGAGGGGGCACCTCCCCTGAGCCCACCACTCACTTGTATATGCACCCCCCTGTACATGGGCAAACAGGAAGCTGGCACATGAGGGTCTTGTCCCAACCAGCTCCAAAGTCCTCTCTCCTACCCTGGGGCAGATGCTTCACAGTGAAGTTGTATAAACTGGTGGTCTGAACCCCCAATTCCCAGTCCTATGGGGGGTGATAACTTTTGACCTGCCCCATTGCCATATTTATATTCTTACTCATATTCATATTCTCTGTCTTCCTTCTTCCCTCTTACACACACACACACACACACACAC